>CM038217.1:142260189-142408923 GCA_021442155.1 Cymbidium sinense
GTAATTATAAGTTAATTAGAATTTATTAATTGTAATTATCATTTGATAGATAATTAAATTTAAGTAATTTTAGCTAATGTAATAGTTGATATTTTAATTTAATTTAACTTAATTTACAGATTTAATAAAATATTATTGAAGATTAACTTATAAGTTATTAAAATTAAATTATAATTTAATAAATATAATTATAATTGTTATAAGTTTGATAGTTAAATTAATTGAAAGAGTTAGTATGGTTTTACCCTCTCACATGCCTTAATGTAGTTTAATTCTTAAGATATTAATCTATTAATAGAATTTAATAGTTATTAATTTTAATTAATTAATTGTTAATATTAATATATATTACTTTAAATTAATATTAATATTATTAATTGATTAATTAATATATATTCAAGTTAATTTTAATTTAATACTAATAATGATTTATTAATTCAATTTTTTTTAAATCCCAACTTAAATCTTCAAATAACTTATCAAACATCTCTCTTGATTTAATAGGATTTAACTAATCTACCAAACACTTTTCGCGATTTAATGATTTATTAAATCATGCATTTGGATTTACTAAATCGCTTGAAATAAATCCAATTTGTTACCAAACATCCCCTTAGAGATAAAATGCTAAAAATGAGTATATTCGAAAAAAGTTGGAGTAGTTCTAGGCAAATAAGATTAGAGAGTCACATGATGGTTTGACCACATAAAGCTTCACCGTTGGGATGACCTAGTTAGAGAGTAGATGTGTAGCCTTGTTAAGAAAGGTATAAAAGATTTTATTAAGATGTATAAAAAATGATCTTATTTTACTAGAATTAAATGAGAATTTGACACAATAGGACACACAGAAGAAGGATTCTTGTAGTTGACCTACATAAAAAGGCTTGTTATGTTATTGTTGTTGTGGGTGGCTCAGATGGTGATTATATTTTTTCCAAGGAAAGTGCTTTTTTTGATCCGTCGTTTTGCAAACTTATCTAGTTTGTTTTAACTTCGCTTTAATAGAAACAGAAAAGACTGATTATCATGTTGAACTTTTTGTTAGTATATCAGCCCAAATTATTATGAGACATTTATCAATATTCAGCTATTGATTGTGTCTTTCGCAATTGTTGTTATGTGCTTGAGCAAAGTATTTTAGTTTCTGTGATGTGCCTTTATGTGATGAGGACAACTTTCTTGGTTTTGGCAAGCTTTGAGATTTGAGATCTATGTTTGATCACGATCATCTCGCTTTGATTCTGAGTCCATTTTCTGTTCTTATGGAGTAGTTGGTTGAAAGTTTTTTAATCATTTTAGATCTCTTAATTGATTGAATATGAATATTCTAATTTATTTATTTATTTATTTTTATCATTAGTTGTATTTCGATTGGATTAAGGTCCTCGGATGCTTCTCTGATGGGTTTGCGCTCAAATGTTGCAAAGATATAGGTGACATTAGAATGGTAGCTCTTCGCTTATTGGATGGTATGTTCTTAAAGCCTTCAACTTCTATATCTTTTCATCATTAACATGCAAGTGTTTAGGTTTCAATTATGATTTGTTTTATGCTTTGGGTGCTTCAATTGTTTGTGTTTTAATTTATTTGCTAAGTGTACTTATTATTGATGCGTTACTAGTGAATCAAACTGCCTCAAAATCTAAACCACATTGCATAGCCACAAATCTCGACCAGCCCTTCACAATTCTCTTCACATGAGCCATGTGTCGCTCTTTTAGCTTGCCGTCAATACAAGAATCTTGTATTTCGCCTCTGATAGTTGAAAATCTTGTTCGCTTGCTTGTGATTTAGAGGAAATGTTAGAGCATCACATATCTCTCTTTCCCTCACAGTTGCTAGGCTTTTCTAATCTATTGATCAAAAGCCCACGCAGAAATGCAACCATTGTACTTCTTTTCTCGGACAAATCTGTTCCACACCAAGAACAGAGAATGGTTGAACTTGCAGATTTTTTTGAGTATCACATTAATTTATGATTCTTACAATGATTTATAATTATAGGGTGTTGCTAAATCCTATTGAAAATGTTTAAACATTTTATTAAAATTCATAATCTCAATATTATTGTCATCCTTGTGTTCATGATTAATGCAAGTAAAATTAAGACATAAAATGATTAGGGTTGCAACTTGCAATGGTTTGTTGGAGTTAACATCCGGTAGTTCGGATGGAGAAATTAAGACTTAATTATGCTTAATCTTAAAATTTAGTCTAATAATTATGGGGTATGTATGTAAATCTCCAAAATTTTATCATCAAGGGATTGTAAATATTTGCGAAATGTAGAAAAGTGCAACTATATCTAATCTACATAAGAAATAATAATATGCCCCTCATAAAATCTACAACTTTGACTCCACTTTAGGATCCCAATTCTATCTCAATATAACAAATAAGAAATATATATATAACAAATAAGATTAAAATGCTATTGCTAATTATAAGATATATATTCAATTCTCTTCATTTTAGAGATGCCTAATAGCTTTATTGAATCACTTTTGTATGTCAACTTTTCTTTGGATCCCTCCATCTCCATATATGAGAAACCAAATCATTTGACGACGATGCCTACATTTTATAATCTATTTCAAGGAATCATTATCCAAATGTTGTGAGCCAAAAGAGACATATTATGAATAGTGTTAGCTTTATTAGAGCATTTATTAACTCTTTGGATGGTAGACCGACTGTAACTAGTTTCTTCATATGTCTTCATTTTTTTGTTTTATTGGTATGTTTTTTTAATACATCATATATTGTTAGTTTTCAGTTATATTATGCATTAATGAAAAAAAATTCTATATTTTTTTACATTTCTTACGTCCACTTTAGATGTTTTAGTATGAAGACATGGATTTCCTTTAATCATACCTCTATTCTAAATTAACTTTTTTGTATGAGCATACCTTCATCTTTGGATCATATTGTGTTATATTTTCATAGTTCATCTCAACGAAAAATTTTCTTTTCATATGTTTCTCCTATTGATTTGTCAAAAGTCTCTTAATGTTATTTGCTATTAGAATGAGCAATACATTGATTTTTACATACCTCAATTAACAACATGCCACATAATACAATAGCAATATATTGATTCTGGTTTATCCCCGCCATTTCATGATTTTGTTTATAATCCCCAAACAATATTTTCCTCCTTCACTATGATCCTCCTATGGATTATTAAAAACATTTTAGTGAGATCATGAGGGAGATATTCAAACAGAAATCTGATTTGTATTTGGCCAATAAATTGATTTAAAACCTTCAAAAAATAAGTTAAGTGCATAATTTGTAGAGCTTCAAAGAGCATTTGACACTTTTTAGTTGTAATATTTCTTTGAATTTTTTAAAATATTTTTGTGTTATTTTTTAGATGCTATAATGAAGCTATGGATCTCATACATTTATGTGTTTTCATGATGCCTTTTATTATTATCTCATTGAAGATTTTCAAGGAGATTTATATTTAAGCCTTTTTGTATCTATTTGCCTTCACACATATTAATAAATTGATGGCAACATGCTCCATTTAGTAGAGTTTTTCTTGGCAGAGAGAAATTTTTTAGATGCTTCTTCATAATTCAAAATTTAAAAACAAATTTATTGATATTGATATTTTGTTTTTTTGCATTTCAAATTTAGAAGGTTTTCAAAATAAAATTTTGATATCAATTGTTAGGATAATGAAGATGAGAGAATAATCATAACAAAATTCTGAAATATAGGACACCAAGTTTAAGGTGATTTGGTAAGATTCACATATTTTATTAAAAAAAAAAATACATAGAAAGCAATTTAAAAGCCAATGAAGAAAATATAAAGATAATATAATTTGCAAATAAGAAATTACAAAAATAAATTTAATATATTCATCTCTTATGGCATCTCATTAACTATTGAAGGATGTGGACTTATATCAAAATGGATGCATGAAAGCATCCATTGTTGTTTAATATTTTGAGTAATAAAAAAATTTAACTTTATTGTTTGATAAATTCTTACGATTAAAATAAATATTTTAAAAAATAATCAGAAAAATTTATAAATTATTTGCAATTTTATATCGTAGTCATTCTTTAAATAATACTAATATTGAAATAATTACTACATTATATATATATATATATATATATTATAATTTTTGTTTATATATAATATTACATTTGTTTTTATAAATCTTAAAATTTAAATTATATTAAAAGAACTAAGAACGTTAGCTAATTTAAAATAAAATATATCTTTTATATGTAATTTAATACATATACAAATATATTCACATTATGTTTTAAATTTAAATTTTTTCAAATGAATATAATATAAAATTTATTAATTTATCACGAACTGTTTTCATCTATTTTAATATTTTAAGTAAATATAAATAAAATATTGTGTTATATATTTTTTTTTTCTTTGGGTAGAATCTTTTCCAAGGATGCGGGCCATTGATTAGAGAAAAATAATAATTTTCTATTATTAAATATTCGAGCTATATATTTTTCGATTTACTGTTGATCTTTAAAATAAAATTCTTGCTAAATTTGTTCTCTTAATATTTTAAAGGATTTTTGAACGAAAATACAATTAATCGCTTAAATTATGAAAATTGCCTTGATATCTTTGATGAGTCTTTATATTTTCAATAGTATTTTGATCAACCTTTTTTTTTTTTCAAACTTCAGTCATATAAGTACAAAATTTTATAAACTAGATGCTTTCTTTAAAGCTAAAGGTTTTAATTTGGTCATTGTTTATACTTTTCTTTTATAGCACTTATTAAGAGCATAATATTGAATGAAACTCGAGAAATTGTTTAGAGTTAACTTTCAATTATTTATATTGAAATACAGATTTTATGAAAGTTTTTTCAAGCAAGAATCTTAAATCATTATACATATAAAAGAATATTAATTATTAAATATATTATTATTTACATATATTATTATATATTTAATGGAGAAATTATTCTTGTAAATTATTGAAAATTTATTATGGCTCAATATATAATAATCACAAAGCTCTATACAACTATACTTAATATCCTCTTCATTTATAAAAAAGTTAATTTTGAGAATTAATTAGAATATAGTAATTATAAAAATTATTTGAATTTTTTTAAAAGAAAAAATATTTATAATACATAAAATTTTTAAAAGTTATTTTCTCTACAATAATTTTATAACTTTTCAAAAAATTATAGATCCAAATAGACATTAAATTGTTGAATTGTTCTAAGATATTCATTTATAAAAAAGTGTTTGTCAATTCTACTAAAAAATAATTGATTGATAATAAATATTGACAAGATATCAAAACTATCAAGATTTTTAAAATTTTAATATTAAAATTACAACTAATAGTAACCAATTTTAACAATAAGACTAAATCAATTAAGATCAATTTGATTCAATCTTTAAATTTTATCCAAATAATGCTCATCCTTGCAATTATTTAATTATCAAAATAGTTTTTTAGGATTGTCTTTGAATTATGAAAGAATAGATTTTAACCAAATCATTTTCATCTGACGCACAAATTATTATTAAAAAATATATTATTTTATGTTATTAAATCAACTCATTGAAAGTATGTGTACAAAATAAAGCTTAAAAAAAGAAACATAAAATAAAGGTTAAAATAGAAATTTCATCTCTTTGATGAAATAGTAAACCCTTTCACTATCATAGCTAAGCCTTCCCTTCTCATAAGAAATATCTAAATTACACAAACCTCCATTTGCCACTGCATTAATTCATGGAAGGACAGAGGAGCCATCGCTCCAGCTCACAGTCACCGATAATAGAAACTTCGTTGGCTTTACAAGCGATGCGTCAAAGGGTGCTTAGCTGCCTCAATCTTAAATAGTTGATTTTTTTTTTCGGAAACTTCTGTTTAAATTTTGATAAAATGATGAGAAATATTTTATTAAATATGCGGTTGGAATTTTTATATTGTAAGAAAAATATATTTTTTAGCAATAAGTCACATGTTCATGGCTAATATGGGGAATTCATATATAAATCATTAAAATTAAAATTTAATATTTATTTATATAATATTCAAGTATTATATTCACAATAAAATGTATGTAAACAGTTTTTTTTACTTTAACAAAATGATAATATTATTGATATTTTTAATACTATGATAAAAAGTTAGGTATTATTTAAATGAATATTTAAAGTTAGATATTATAGATATAAATATATAAAAATTATATGATATATATGTAAATTTAATTAATGGTTTTCAAAGATTATTGAAGATGATCACATCTATATTGTAGTTTCCTTTTTATTTTATAATTATGTTTATTTTAAAAAATTATAAATTTATTTGATTTTTTATTTTTAATTATCTATTAATCATTTTCTATTTTATAATTATGTTTATTTTAAAAATTCTAAATTTAGTTCATTTTTATATTTTTAATTATATATTAATCATTTCTATTTTTTTTTTTCAAAATAATAATGAGGAACAATTTTAAAAAATCGATATAGGGGTGTGAATAACTAACTTCTCTTCCCAAATAAAAAAAAACCCTACTCATCGTAATTCAAACGATCGCAGAGCATATAATCAATAATTCCTAACTAGCAATGATTGATAGTTTAATTTATAACCAAGAGAGGTCAGTTTTACACATTTATATATGAATTTAGAAATTTCAAATAAAACAATTCTTTGAGAGTTACTCTAATACTTAAATTACCCAATATATGACTCTCTCTTCTAGATCTCATGCACGGATGATATAAAGCGTAATTTAAAATCAAATTGTTGATTTCAACTTGATCAGTGACAAATTTAACTAAAAGATTTGAATAATTAAAACTTTTTTTATTGTTATTATACTATAATTTTCAATAATTAACTTAATATATATATATATATATATATATATATTTGAAAATATTGAATTTTGAAGCATAAAGTAGATATAAACTAGATTATATAAATCCCAAAATTAACAATAATTCTTGATATGACATTAAAATTTCTAATTAATCGAACATAATCTGAGTCGAAAGAATCGACGAATAAACAAACCCAGCAAGCGCTTAAAATATAATTGACACGATATCTCCCAAAATATGGAGTGTTTATAGTCAATTGAGCCTTGACGAGCGGATCTAATAAGCCTAAGATCTCTAATTAACTTCATTTGAGCATTCAAATACTTAAAATACATGAGATGATCGAATGAATCATTTCGAGCAGATGGAGTAGTTTGGATTTTGCATGTATTTACATAATGTCCTCTAATCTATAAATAACTCTCATTCTTCACATGAGGGAGCTCAAAGAAAAGAGGAAGTCGGCTTGAAGATTCTCCAGCATGATGTAAATTCACTGAAGGCTGCCACTACCGCTTGCCATTACTACCGCTGCCGATCAACCACCGCGTCTCGCTCAACCATCGATCCACAGACACACTGCACCATCGTCCATCGCATCATTGCCGCCGCCATTGCGGCCACATTATCATCGACATCACATTATCAACCATCGTTGTCATCCGCTACTCACTGCTGCCGGATTATCACGGCTGCCGCCAACTATCACCACCGCATCAACTACACATCGACATTATCGCATCACCGCTGTTGCACCACGCTGATTATCTGCCATTCGTCCATCCATCGATTTAATCGCTTTGTTCACTAATCGCCATCAACAACGAGGCCAACCATCGTCGAGTTTATTACCGATTGAGATTCCATTATCGCTTTCTCATAATTTTGTAATCCCGTGAAAATTTTATACTCAAACATACATGAAAGACTTTTAATGGATAGCCGTGATTTTTCCTCCTATTCGGGGTTTTTCAACGTAAAAATTCACGAGTTTTCTTGTTCATTCTTCAAACATCTGTGTGTGTCCCAGATTCCACAACAAAGCTAAAGCGTAAACTTTTATTCTACGAATAATTTTCTATCACGAGCAGTTTGACGTTTCATGAAACATTCTCTTTACATCTCCACAATGGTTGACAATCCACTATATGTTGAATAGCACTACCTATATGGTGAAGAAAATCTTACTCGAGGAACACATAAGAAGAATGAAGATCCATCAAACTTGATCCTTGACTTTCTTTGAGACGGGGACAACTTTTAATCTCAAAGATTATCCAAATCAATATTCTGAATATCTAATTGATTATCAGTTCGAGAAGCAAGTTAGTAATACTCATGAAAAAGGCAAAGGTCAAGGAGGAACTTTGGCTACAAGCTCAAACAAATATTTTGACCCCTTCCACACATGTTAACGCACAGTGAAGACTCGAAAACAACCTTGGTGTCAAAACTTCAAACCTACTCCACGCGTTAACGCCATCAAGACTGACAAACAACCTGACAAAACTTGACCACTCCACACGTTAACATCGGCGAAGACTCAACAAACAACTCGAGGGTCAAAACCACCTACTCCCCATTGTTAAGGTCATCGATAAGACAAAAACAATCAGGATAGTCAAAACTTGGACCTACTCCACTGGTTAACGCCATCGGCGAAGACTCGACAAAACAACCTCGATTGGTCAAAACTACTTCCCAGGTTAATGTCATCGAGCAAAGACTGACAAACAACCGGATAGGTCAAACTCGACTACTAATAATTAATGTCATAAAGCAAAGACTAATAAACAACCGGATAGGTCAAAACTGCACCTTACAGCGTTAACGCCATCGATGAAGACTGACAAAACCTCGATAGGTCAAAACTGATACTTACGGGTTAACGATCGAATAAGACTCGACAAATAACCTCGAGATAGGTCAAAACTGACCTACTACACGGTTAACTTCATCAAGTGTTAACGCCATCAAGTAACACTTTGACAAACAACCTCGGATGATCAAAATCATCGCCAGATTCTTCATCCTCTCTCTCAGATATGCCATCACATCAAGTAATACTTTGACAAACAACCTTGGACGGGTCACAAATTCTTAGAGAATTCAATTCGACCTCTTCCATACAGGTTAACATCATCAAGTAACACTTTGACAAACAACCTCAGATGGGCCAAAAATCCTCTGCTGATTTTATTCGACCTCTTCCATACAGGTTAACATCATCAAGTAATACTTTGAGAAACAACCTCGGATGGGTCAAAATAGATTTGATTCAACCTCTTCTAGACAGGTTAACATCATCAAGTAACACTTTGACAAACAACCTCGGAATGGATTTGATTCTTCCATATAGGTTAATGTCATCAAATAACACTTTGATAAACAACCTGGATTTATCAAAAAATCCTCAACGATTCGATTCAACCTCTTCCATACAAGTTAATCTTCAAGTAAAACTTTGACAATAACCTGGATGGGTCAAAAATCCTCGGATTCGATTATACCCTTCTATACAAGTCAACAAAGATCAAGTAATATCATGAAGAATGACACTCAAATTATCTACTAAATTATGAGTTTTGAGGAATGATTTCTAATCAATGCTTCCCCACCACCTTGACAATCAACTATTGGAGTTTCAAGAAAATCAATTTTCTATGAACTATGGGTCTTGATCGCTTTTAAAACTCGTCCGAGAGGAAGCTTGACGCCTCGAGGGAAAAAAAGCTCTTATGAACTACGGTCTTGATCGCCTCCAAACCCGCCGGTACGAGGATACACTGCTGAGGGAAAACCGGAGCCTCGCCATATGAACTATGCCTTGAACACCTCCAAACTGGTCGGTCCGACGAGATACCCTCTTCGAGGGAAAACGAGCTCCCAGATGAACTACGCCTTGATCGCCTCCAATCCGGCCGGTCCGACGAGGATACTGACGCTCTTTCGAGGGAAAATCGACTCAGCCGATGAGTTACGGGCCTTGATCGCCTCCAAACCCGGTCGATCCGACGAGACAATTGACACCTCTTTCGAGGGAAAACTGAGCCTCGCCAGATGACTACCGCCTTGATCGCTCCAAACCTCCCGACGGAACAGCTGACCTCTTCGAGGGAGCCTCCCGTATGAACTCTGTGCCTTGATCGCCTCCCAACCCTGATCCGACGAGGATAGTTGACCTCTTTCGAGGGAAAATCGGAGCTCATTATGAGCTACGCCTTGATCTCCTCCAAACCGGCCACTGACGAGGACACGCCTCTTTGAGGGAAAACCGAGCGCCGCGGTGAGCTATCTGATCAAAGAAAGAATGACCTTCTTCTAAGAGCTTTGCTAACAAAAGAAAGAAATTATTTTTTTTGTACTCTAGCCCTTGAACTTCTGCTAGATAATTTCTCATCCAACGCAGAAGAACACTAGAATATATGGGAGTTGTGTCTCCTTACTTGACCATAGAGGGTTTTTATAGATCCATTGGAAAGAGAGAATTAAATAAACCCACAAATTATCTCCTCTCCTCATTATGACATTTATTTTTTTAAAAAAAACTCTCTTCTTATTATGACATTTAATTAAAAAAACACATCTCTTCATTATGATATTTAATTAGAAAAAAACCTTCTCTTCATTACATTTAATTTAAAAAAAACTCTCTCCTTATTATGACATTAACCATCTCCTCATTATATCAATTAGAAAACCCCTCCTCATTATGACATTTAATTTTTTTAAAAAAGCCATCTTCTTATTATGACATTTAATTTTAAAAAAAAAATCCTCTCCTCATTATGACATTTAATTAAAAAAAATCCATTTCTTTCAAGACTAAATATATATATATATATATATATATATATATGTATAATGAAATAAATAAATATTGATAATTAATTAGTTAATAAATAAATTAATACATATAACATATGTAATTACAAATCGTAATAACAAGTTATTTTATTTTTTTAAAAAATTAATATATTTTGGATGAAATAAGTAATGTCATCCAAAATAAAATAACCTATATGACACTAAAATTTCCTAATCAAGCAATCTTGATGTCGAAAGAATTGAGATCAAACTAACCCAGATCGAAAAATATAATCAAAATTTTATGATATCACTCCCTAAATATGGAGTGTTTATAGTCAAATCGAGCTGACGAAGGATCTAACAAGCCCAAGATCTCTAATTGACTTCATTAGAGTATTCAAATACATCATCAATTTATCGAATGAATCTGAGTGAGTTTGATTTTGCATTTAAATTAACATCACTTATCCTATAAATTCCCTCATTCTTCACATGAGGCCAAGAAAAGAGAGAGTTTTTAAGGCTTGAAGATTCTCCATGATCGTACCGACTCGACATCACGTTTGGCCGCAACCACACCATTGCCGTCGACCAGCACCGCTGGCTGAAACCGTTGACTACCGCCGCCGGCTATCACACCGACCACTGCTACCGCCGCACTACCGCTGGCCATTGCTTTCACTATCGACATCGTTATCAACATCGCATCGCTTACTGCCACCAGCCGCTGACACTCTTGCCGCTTATCAATGGCTACCGCCACTAACTATTGCTGACGCTATCAAACTACCACTATCGATTATCATCATCACTACCGCTGGTTACCATTCACTACTACCGGTACCACGAGCCGCATCTTCAGGTTATCACGACGGCAATCGTTGTTCACCATCACCAACAATCACCAACAACTCATATAAATTTAACCATGCCAGTGTTATTACCATTGATTCCCAGCTTTCATATACAATTATGTAATCCCATATCGGGAAAACTTTGTACTCTGAAATAGATACATAGCAAGATTTTAATTGAGCCTGCGATTTTTTTTCCCCATTCGTGAGTTTTTCAATTTAAAAATCTGAGTTTTCTATTCTTCAAACATCACGTGCTAGATTCAACAAAAGATAAACTTTATTCTACTTCAACTTTTCTAAAGACGCAATGCAAGATCATTATGATCTAAATTAGTTTGTTTTTAAATCCAAAAATTTTTTAAAAAAATATTCCATTTTGTCATACATTTCATTGAATAAATGAGTTCATTAATACAGATTTTTTTTTTATTATTAAGATTTAAATAAAATTAAAATTAGTAATGCTTTTAGCGCAAAATTGACGGCCTCTTATTTATTTAAAAAATAAAAATATATATGGGATTTTCTTTTAGCCAAGCCATGAATTGTCTTTGAGCACATAAATATTAGTCCTCATAAGATTGATTATTCATCTAAAAGTAATAAAGTAGGCATGATAAAGATAATGCTTAAGGTGGCAAGCTTTGTTGGGAATTTTAGTACCGTTGGGTCAGATATAAATGGTGGTTGTAATACATACGTAAACATCAATATTGTCCAATTACTTTATTGATTAAATGAAATGTACTTTCATGCACATTAACTTATTACAAGATTTATGGTTTTATGTTCTTGTAGTGAATAAAAATAAAAAAATCTACAGCAGCGTTTTTTTTTTTTTTTTGTCAATGAGAATAGATAAAACTGCTATCATTAGGTTTATAGTGAATTAAATCCATTTTTCATTATGAAAATTTTTAGATCAAACCGATTTTGATCAATATTGAGTGCCAAATGGCCAAAATTATTAAATTTAAAATAGCAATTTTATTAAATGATATTATTGAAAAGTAATATATATATATATATATATATATATATATATATATATATATATATATATATATATATATATATATATATATATATACATATGTGGCTAATAAATAAATTAAAAAATGGATTAACTTAAAGACCTTCTTACATCTGAAAATTTCATTCTTCCCTTATCATCTTTAAACATCAAATTTATGATTTCATTGCTTTTAGATATAGGATTTTAATCAATACTAAACCAGGAAGATTTCAATCGCTATTATATTCAACAAATAACTATCAGATATACTTTTTTTAAAATCATCGTAATTAGTGAAAATTTGGCATGTTAATATAGAGCAATATTGATAAGTTCACGACCGCAAACATAAGTTTTAATGAAATTTGAACCATTACACTATATAAATTTCAACACCATCAAATTTGAACTTGATCTTGTAAATTACCCTTTCAATGCTATGCTATAAGTTATGTATTTCTACTGATTGCATAAAGATAAGATGTTTTTATGAATTCAATATAGTCTTTAATTTGAACTTCAAAAAAAAAAAAAAATGATGATGCCTTCTAACTAGTTTAGTATTGTTTATTTTATGAGCATCATTTGATCATCATTGAAAAGCTAGCTGTCATCTACAACTTCAATTCTTTTGTACCTTCATTTTGCAGATAATTTGCAACGTGAGAAGCATTTAACCCGAATCCTAAGCATCATGCTCACATATTCACCATAATCTCATTTCCATGATTCATTGGTGGATTTTCAATCAATTTATCCTCTATAACTTCTGTATACCATTAGTTGATTCTAACATAAACTCACGCATTTTTCTACAATGATAGAAATATTAAACGAAATTTTAAATCATAAACTTTTCTACTGATTATAACTCACATTCCTCATCTGAATTGATTTGAAATTTGAGAATAATTTTTTTACTTAACTTATAATTTCCATGCCCATTCAAATTAATTTCAACCTATACACTGTAACTTCTTTTCTCAAATGGTGGCAAGAAGAGACTTCGAGTTGGAGCTACTAAATGCTTAAATGTGAAGGTTTGAACAAATCATGATTATTAAATAATAAATATTTTAAATCAAACTTATTCAAAACAATTCTAAAAGTTTTGACTAAATATTGAGAGTTATTTCATTTAAAATTGATTGTTTTAATATACTTTCAAAAAATATGGGGACATTTGTCCAATTAGCGCCATGGAATAAGTCAATTTTATTACAAGTTTAGAACTTAATTTTATTTTCTATATCATCTTTAAGCATTATATTCTATCAAGAAGATTGGGCCTCTCGGGAATTATTATCTTAGATTTACATGTTCTCTTATTGATGCTATTTTTGTCCTATTGATTTTTTTTTGTGAGAATAAAATTATGAAAAATTAATCTAATCAAATGGCACCAATATAATTGAGGAATACACAGATTGAAATTTTATTTTTCAATAGTAATAAAAGATATTTAAAGATAAAACGTGCAAAATAGCATTATATATGAGGACTAATCTGACATCATTTTTTATTTTTTATTTTAAACATATTTATTTATTGTGCTTATCTTATATGTCAAATCTTCAATTATTTCAATTACAAGAAACCCAACATAACAACAAATATATTTTAAGAAAAATAAAAAATAATTCCAAAAGTCCCGCCAACAACTTATATATGTAATTTTTAATTTTATTTGTTTTAATTATATTTACTGTTACTAAAAAAATTCAACTTGTCAATTCCTGATATATATTTGAAGAAATATTTCAAAAAATTGCTTTTTGGATGAACTAACAATTCTCTTTACTAGCAATTGATTTCCCGATAATAATTAATATTCTTTAAAATATTATAAATATTATTTTGGAAAAAATTAAAGTAATTGTTTTTATCAGATAAATTTGTGTATTTTCTATTTATTTAATTTATGTAATTATTATAATATACTTTTATTTTTTTAAAATATATATTATTGATGCATTCAACAAATATTTATAATATTTAGTTTTAATAATAAGCATATTGTGTACCTTATCCTAAGATACTTATCGATAAATCATAGGTCAAGATTTAAAGGACTATGAGTCATTGGCTTTATCTGTGACATTTATGAATATTTGTTGGTACTTTTATTCCAAAAGTTATTTTGATTGTTTTTTATTTTTAAAAGTTTATTAAGCAATCCACCATTTTTTTTTTTTTTTTTGTGAAAGAACAATTCATCTTTAGAAAAAATTGTTGACTAACAAGTTTAAGAAAAGATATTTTAAACAAGCTTTTGAATTCAGCTTAAGTTTATTTTGATTATTCGAACAATTTTAATTTTATTTCGAATGATTATTTTACTAATTTTTATTTAATTTGTTTTGTTTTTTATCTGTATAATACATGCTATATCAAACTGATGATTACATATTTATAATTCATTAATGGTTAAATACAAATTTAAAAAGAAATGATTCACCTTCTTTTACTCCTCTAATTTAATAAAAAAAATAAATAGAGAGTATCATTAGAGTCTTTTATGAAAATACAAACTTTATATCAGATAATCATCGCAAAAAAATATTGAGGAGGATAATTTTAAAGCCTTTTATTTCCTTTAAAATAAATCTAAAATTAATTATTCATACATTATATTACAATCATTTAATAGTATATATAAATTTCAAAATTCATCTTGGTTAAAATGATCAATTGTCACGGCTAAAACCGCAGAGAGAAAATTTACGCTTCATTGATTAGTCCGACACACACAGAATTAAAGAAAGACACGAGACACCTGATTTTAACGAAAACCTCAAAAGAAACCACTGCGTAAAAGATTCACCATGTATCCTTTCGAGTACAAAATCTTCGATAACAGATTAGCTTATTTGAGAAAGGGGACAACGTACGAATGCCATCGTTATAATAGTCGGAGACTATGTAAACGCCGATAATTAATCGATGCGGACCCATCGCATAAGCGACGCCGATAATAGTGATGACCGCAAGATGCCGCGATGTTAGCAAAGGACCTCGTAGGTTCTGACGGGTCTTTGACTATCGGTTGTTTGCCGAGTGACTCGATGAGTAACCAGATGGAAGAGGTCCGATCAAGTCCCCTTGGGATTGATCATGTCTCAATTGAGATGTAACATGAGTTGTATCTTTCTCAAGTGGGAGGAAAAGAAAAAGCAAATCTTGTTAGAACAAAGCTATGAATTCACTAGTTCAATGATATAATCATAAGACAGTGAGGACTTTAAGAGAAAATGACAACAACAACTGCAACAACAACAAGCTTTAATCCCAAGTGGGTTATACAAGGATGAAATGACGACGAGATAAAAGTCATAATTATCAGAAGAGTTACGATAATATTTTCAAGATTCTTAGTATTCCAAGTTCGAGGTAAGTTTTTCCTTCGGGTCCTTGAATAACGCTTGGCTTAGCTATGACCACATACGACCATCCGAGGTGAGAGTTTATCGGCTGAGGGCCTTTGCTGCACAAGACTTCGCAGACCAAGTCACCGACAGATGGGACGAGGTTTCACTCTTCGTTGAAGTGAGCTACCCTTGGTGATAGGAAGCAACCGGTAGGCCATATCCCGAGTTTCTAGTAGTCTAGCCGAGTTTTTCTTCATTACTTCCATGATCAAAAAACTGGACTCTTGGACTTGGAACCCGATATCCACCCAGATGATAGCTTCCGTACAAAACACAAGTTATACGGTGTCTCACCGCGCGGACGTGGTGCGGTAGGCCCAAAGAACATTGGGGAGCTCATCAACCCATTGCCGCCTTCTCAAGACGTGTTTTAGTCCTTTGAGTATGGTCCTATTGGTAACTCGCTTTGCCATTAGTTTGAGGATGTGCTACGTACCATATGCAGTGAATGTGAAGATCTTTGCAAAAGGACGTAAAGACTTTTCCAAGAAATTGAGTTCCATTGTCGGATGATCTTGCGAAGACGAATCGACATATTATATTTTTCCACAAATTGTTTTATTTGCCTGGATTTTAGAGTGGTTCGCCTCACCCATTTTGTGAAGTAGTCGACGGAATGATAAATTTTCGCTGCCATGCTATTGGAAAAGGTCCCATGATATCAATCCCCATCGAGCAAGGCCATGGGCTTTGAATGGATGAGAGTTCTGCATGCGATGTGAGGGAGGTTAGAATGCAATTGACAACATGCATTTCTTTGTGAATTCCAAGGCGCCTTGTTTCATTGTAGGTAATAAAACCCTTGCCTCATGATTTTAAGGGCCAATGCTCTTCCTCCAAGGTGTTCCCCACATATTCGAGTGAACCTCTTTAACGCGTAATCACCGGTGGAAGGCATTTGAGATATGGACGAGAAAGCTCGCTTGTATAGTTCACCTCCAATAATAGCAAAGTTTGAAGCTTGTCTTCTGAGACGAGTTATGAAGTTGGATCTTCGTGAAGGGTCCCTTCGTAGAAAAGATAGATCGGGTTTATCCACGAAGCTTCCTTTCCTCATCAATACTTGAATTATCCATGACCCTTGGATACTGGAAAATGTATTTCTTCAACATGCTTTCTCTTAAATAGATCCGTGGTGAGGTAGCAAGCTTAAGAAGAGCGCCACCAGTATTCTTCTCTCGTAGTATGTGGATGATTTGATGTGTCTTGAAATGAGTAAGAAGAGATTTTACCAAGTGGAGATATTGCACAGGATTATGAGATTAAAATCTCCTCCAACTTGGGAGGCGACAAGTCGGGAGTCAGTGAATTACTAAGTTTTGGGCTTCATAAATAATCAGTCTCAACCTCACATGAGAGCCTCATATTCGCCATGTTATTCTGGGTGGAATTTTAAGCAAAGTCCATACTCTGGTATTTTGTTGGGAAACAAGTAGATTCCGCACAAAGACCGATTTCCTCAAGCTCCATCAACGAGAGTCCATCGAGGAGATGAAAGACACGTGTAGATAGCTCTAGAGTTGGTGCATTCCACTATAAGTAAGTATTGAGACTTTATGGCGTCGAGGTAGAAAATTTATATCAAATTCTCCTCTAGCACCATTTGATCAATCTTCCGTGATGCTTCCTTCGTAAGATGGCTCTTAATGGTAAATCGTGTAAACGCATGGTGTGAGCTTGAAAGTATGGACGCAATTTTCGAGAAAATTAAAGCCACTTTATCTCGCAAATGGATAACGACTTTCTATATCGAGAGAATTTTACCGACGTAAATAAATTGTTGTGCCCCATCTTCTTCTCGACTAAAACGAGCTATTATGCTGGAAGAAACCGCAAGATATAAGTATAACGCTTCTCCTTGAATAGGTTTGGATAGCGTGAGATGCTAGATATTCTTTAGTTGCTCAAAAGCATACCGACATTCATCTCCATTGAAAATTATTATTTTAGCTCCCTTCAATATTTTAAAGAATGGCAAGTATTTGTCCCTAACGGCTAGAAACGGATAATAAACCATTCAAACGTTGAACGCCTTTGATATTCTTCTGAGGAATCATATCTTGAGAGCTTTGATTTTTTCGTGGTTAGCCTCATCCCACTGAGTTACCATAAATCCAAGAAATTTTCCGACGTAACCCCAAAAGCACACTTGGTCGTTAAGTCGATGTATAGCGTCGGAGGTCAAAGCATGCTTCTAAGTCGAAATATGTTGTGACTTTTCTAAGCTTTTCACTAACATGTCATCCACATACACCTCCATTGTGTGGCCTAGGGTCTTTAAAACCTTATTCATGAGGCGCTGATAGTAGCGCCGATTTTTTAATCCAAATGGCATGACTTGGTAACAATATAAACCTTTATATGTTTGAAACGTGTAGCCTCTTCATCTATTGGGTTCATCTTTATTTGATTGTACCAATAAGCATCCAAAAAAGCATTTGATGTCCGGATGTAGCCCACCAATGATCGAGGAAGAGGAAAACTATCCTTCGCGTGCCTTATTAAGATCATAATCAACACACATCCTCCATGTTCCATTTGTTTTAACCATGACAACATTTCGCCATGTGGGGTAATGCACTTCTGATGAATCCCGCTTATGAGCTTGTTAACTTCTTGTTCAATAGGCGACGATGCAAACTCGCTTCTTTTGGATGATTGGTTTGAACGTTGGATTAATTTTGAGGAGTGATTACATCGACCGCGATATCTTGACTCCAAGCAAATATGTGATTCTGTGCAAGAAATTTATATACTTTTCCCTTTGTTCTTCGAGAGTAAAGATCCCACTTGCAATCGCTCGTAATGGTTGGTCATCCGATAATACTATCAGAGTAAATCTTCTACTGTGGAAGCTTTTGAGGTTCTTCATCTCGAAAGTTAAGATCTTCGATGTCAAGGTGATGGAAGGGCTTTGAGCTTGTCCGAGATAACATGATTGAGCCCGTTGATTTCCACAAACCACCCCAACTCCACGGGGTAGGAAATTTTATGAGGCAATCCGATGACCAAAAATTGATTGGAGGGGCCTCCAAGATTGCATTATATGCAATCCGACTCACCACTATGAATTGTATTAAATGAGTCACTTGTCGGGAATTCTCCGGGGACAACAGAAGAGTGATTGTCCCTTCACGCACGTGATTATCAAACCCATATAGGTCCGAAATGGTTGGAGCTTTTGCCTAGCTAGCCCATGTTAAGAAAAGTTGAGTAAAATAAGACATCAATGAACTCCCATTATCGATCAAAATTCTTTAACGTTATAACAAGGATCACCGATCCCTACCGATGACAAGTGGATCTTGATGAGGATATGGACTCCTTCTAAGTCCGAGTCATTGAAAGTGATGGAATGATCAATGAGACTTCTTCAACTCGGTTCTTTGAGGCGAACGAGAACTTGATTATGTAGTATTGATCCTCCTACATTGTTTCATTTCTCATAAATTGATTATTCATCTAAAAGAATAATTAAAATTAAGTATGATAATGCTTGGTGTTAAAAAACTTTGTTGGGAATTTTGGTACCGTCGGGTCAGATATAAATGGTGGTTGTAATACATACGTAAACATCGATATTGTCCAATTACTTTATTGATTAAATGAAATGTACTTTCATGCACATTAACTTATTACAAGATTTATGATTTTATGTTCTTGTAGTGAATAGGAAAATTTTTTTAAAAAAAAAATCTACAGCAGCGTTTTTTTTTTTTTTTTGTCAATGAGAATAGATAAAACTCCTACCATTAGGTTTTTATAGTGAATTAAATCCATTTTTCATTATGAAAATTTTTAGATCGAAGCGATTTTGATCACTACTGAGGCCAATGCCAAATGGCCAAATTACTAATTTAAAATTAAAAAAGTAATTAAAAAATGATATTATTAAAAGTAATATATATATATATATACATATGTACTATAGGCTAATAAAAAAAAAATTGATTAATCTCTTGATTAAGAAGCTACCTTCACATTGCTTTGAAGTTTCCACACCTTTCATTCCCTTATCATCATTTTCGCTCAAGCCCACATCAAATTGATACGTGATTTCACTTTTAGATATAGTGATTTTAATCAATACTAAATATCTGAGGCCAGTGATTTCAATCGCTATTATATTCAACAATTTAATAACTATTGTATATACTTCTTAGAAGTGGTTAAAATCATCGTAATTAGTGAAAATTTGAGCATGTCTAATATATGAGCAATATTTTGAGCTAAGTTCATGACTGGCAAACATGCGAAGCTTCTTAATTGAAATAATTTTGACTCATCGCTTCACTTATACCTCATAAATTTCATAACAATCACATCAACTTTGATCTTGTAAAATGGGCCTTTCAATGCTACGTTATAAGTTATGTATTTCTAATCGTACAAACAAAGATAAGATGTTTTAAGTGAATTCAATAATAATGATGATGCCTTCTAACTAGTTTAGTATAAATGGTTTATTTTCTTATGAGCATCATCATCATAATTATTGAAAAGCTAGCTCAGTCATCTACAACTTCAATTCTTTTGTACCTTTGTCAATTTTGATGCAAAGAATAAGAGCTTTGCACAACGTGAGAAGCATTTAACCTGAATCCAAAAATAATCTCTCATTTCCATAGACTCATTTGGTCTTGGTATTTTCAAAATGCTGACTCGATCCTCTATAACTTTTGTATTTACCACCTTAATTGATTCTAACATAAAACTCACGATTTTTCTACAATGATAGAAATATTAAACGTAAATTTTAGAAATCATGACAACTCTTCTAGCTGATTATAACTCCCACATTCCTCATCTGAATTGATTTGAAATTTGGAGAATAATTTTTTTTTACTTAATCCTCTATAATTTCCATGCCCATAACTTCAAATTAATTTCAACCTATACACTGTTTAACTTCTTTCTCAAATGGTGAGCGAAGAAGAAGAAGACTTCGAGTTGGAGCTACTAAATGACGGTTTAAATGTGAAGGTTTGAACAAATCATGATTATTAAATAATAAATATTTTAAATCAAACTTATTCAAAAACAATTCTAAAAGTTTTGACTAAATATTGAGAGTTATTTCATTTAAAATTGATTGTTTTAATATACTTCTTCAACAAAAATATGGTGTGAGACATTTGTCCAATTCATGTCAATAAGTCAATTTTATTACAAGTTTAGAACTTTAATTTTATTTTTCTAGATGTCATCTTTAAACATTATATTCTATCAAGATTTTAATTATTATCTTAGATTTACATGTTCTCTTATTGATGCTATTTTTGTATTGATTTTTTTTTTTGTGAGAATAAAATTATGAAAAATTAATCTAACCAAATGGCACCAATATAATTGAGGAATACACAGATTGAAATTTTATTTTTCAGTAGTAATAAAAGATATTTAAAGATAAAATGTGCAAAATAGCAATATATATGAGGACTAATTTGACATCATTTTTTATTTTAAATATATTTATTTATTGTGCTTATCTTATATGTCAAATCTTCAATTATTTCAATTACAAGAAAGTTCCAACATAACAACAAATATATTTTAAGAAAAATAAAAAATAATTCCAAAGTCCCGCCAACAACTTATATATGTAATTCTTTTAATTCTTATTTGTTTTAATTATATTTATTGTTACTAAAAAATTCAACTTGTCAATTCCTGATATATATTTGAAGAAATATTTCAAAAAATTGCTTTTGGATGAACTAACAATTCTCTTTACTGGCATTGATTTCCGATAATAATTAATATTCTTTAAAATATTATAAATATTATTTTGGAAAAATTAAAGTAATTGTTTTATCAGATAAATTTGTGTATTTTCTATTTATTTAATTTATGTAATTATTATAATATACTTTTATTTTTTTAAATATATATTATTGATGCATTCAACAAATATTTATAATATTTATTTTAATAATAAGCATATTGTGTACCTTATCCTAAGATACTTATCGATAAATCATAGCTCAAGATTTAAAGGACTATGAGTCATTGGCTTTATCTGTGATATTTATGAATATTTGAAAAGGTACTTTTATTCCAAAAAAAAGTTATTTTGATTGTTTTTTCTATTTTTAAATAAAAAGTTTATTAAGCAATCCACCATTTTTTTTTTTTTTTTTTGTGAAAGAACAATTCATCTTTTAGAAAAAAATTGTTGACTAACAAGTTTAAGAAAAAGCGATATTTTTAAACAAGCTTTTGAATTCAGCTTAAGTTTATTTTTGATTATTTTAACAATTTTAATTTTATTTCGAATGATTATTTTTACTAATTTTTTATTTAATTTGTTTTGTTTTTTATCTGTATAATACATGCTATCAAACTGATGATTACATATTTATAGTTCATTAATGGTTAAATACAAATTTAAAAAAAGAAATGATTCACCTTCTTTTACGCCTCTAATTTAATAAAAAATAAATAGAGAGTATCATTAGGGAGTCTTTTTATATCAGATAATCATCGCAAAAAAATATTGAGGAGGATAATTTTAAAGCCTTTTATTTCCTTTAAAATAAATCTAATATTAATTATTCATCCATTATATTACAATCATTTAATAGTATATATAAAAACTTCAAAATTCATCTTGGTTAAAATTATTATCAGAATATCTTTATAAAAATAAAAAAAAAAAAATTAAAGTTGATTTCAAATTTGATAATTTTATTTTATAATTTAAATAATATCACTTTTGCATGATTATATAAACATAATGATCATTTTAAAATAAATTAAATAATATCACTTGTTTCAGGTTCGCCGCAGCCCCTTGTTCAGCTTCAGAGTTATGAATTTTAATCAAGAGATTTTAAATTTAACTTATTAAATATATATTATGTATATAAATTTATAATTAAATTTACTCAAATATTTGAAAAAAATATACTTTCAACAACTACTAAAATCATTTAGATTCGCCGCCGCCCATTCTTTTTTTGCTGGAATAAAAAACAATAATAAAAAAGCATTCACTTACATATAATTGGTATGTATTTATATATTTAATATTTATCTTAATAATACTTAAAATTTTAATAATACATTAAAAATATTATTATCATTTACTTTTTAAAATAAAATATAAATTTTAATGCATAGAAAAGACTATATTTATAACAGTTAATTTTAGGCATTAGATATATAAATATATAAAAAAATTTTATTGTATATAAATCTTTCAGAACAATAAATAATTGTTAATGTAATATTTAAAAACTTTTGTTTATAAAATTAATTTGATTTTGCATTCATTTTCTTAATTCTTATATAAATATTGATATTCATAATAAAATCACAATTATATTTTTTTAAAAATTTGATTAAATTCTTAATAATTTAATCATGACAACATATGAATTCAATAGTTCAAAAAAGATGAAATGTATGATAATTTTATGAATATATATTTGATATGACACTTAAAATACTACAATAAGACTAATCTTGACTAAGTCGATCCAAGTTAAAACTGGTCGAGATCAAACACTTAAAATATCCTGAATTTTGGGATATAGCTAAATAAATAGTGTCTCGAGCGGATCATAGAGCCCATATCTAATCATTTCATTTGAGCATTTAAATACATCAAATGATCAAAGGAATCATTTTGAGCCGTCCGATGGAGAGGAGTGGTTCAGATTTTCCATGTATTTACAGAGACGCCACTCCTCCAATCTATAAATAGCCCTCATTTTTTCATATGAGGGGAGCCCAAGCAAGAGAGATGAGAGAGCTCTAAAGCTTGAAAATCCAAGCACAATGCACCACTGACGGTTTGTCAACCGCGGCCGATCCTTGCATCGCCAATCTCCGTCTCCACCATCATGACGACCTTCATGCCATCAACTGCCATCATCATCTGCTACCACTCAGCAATAACTAACAACGACTATATGCTCAAGTTATTTGATTATGGGATTCTCATTGTTAGCCCTTCTCATGTACAATTTTGTAATCCCGTTATCGGGAAATTTTGCACTTTGAAACAAATACATAGTGGAAGATTCTTACTTGGCTAGGCTCCGTGATATTTCCGTCTTTTCGAGATTTTTTCACGTAAAATTTCTGTAGTTTTCTTGTTCACTCTTTAAATGCCTATGTGTGTGCTGAATTTCATAACAAGGCTAAGACTTAAACTTTCACTCTACCACAACTGGTTTTCTAGCGATAACTTGTGGAAGACCCTTCAATATTAATAAAATATGATCAGAATAACGAGCTCTCGCAACTCGCCACTCAAACCAATCCTTGAACCAAGGACGCCAAGCTTCACTCACTCCCCGATATACATGACCTGGATGAAGGCGTGATCTCTTTAGAATCCGAATGGAAGAGATGAGATGATCCGACTTTCGAGGAACACAATCCTACTGGCAAAACACATCTCCCCCAAGATCGATCGTTAGCCGTGGGAGGTCAAAATGCTCCTTGACACTCAAGTTCCTCCAGAGATGTGATGCCGATCTCCCTAGTCTCTACTCATCCATCCAACCGACTCATAATCCACCATTTATTGTTGGTCTTGACACATTCTCGCCCCTGACCCCACTCTCATGTCAGTGCGAGTTACGACACTTAATGCAAGATGAATTTTACCTTGAAGACAGAAATCATCCTCCCCTTCACCGCGGCTATGAGGAGTCTTCACCTTTAGCTGAAACTATTCTTCAATATCCTATTTCCAGTTTCAAGCTTCAGCATTGATTCCTATGATGATCAACTAACCCATATGAACATATATCGACCATTATGACCATCATGCATATCCAACAGCTCGACACCGCTTTCGTCTTTCCAAGCTACCTCGCGGATAAGCTCGCACTTGGTTCTACTCCTTTCCATGGAATCCATCCATACCTTGAACTCGCCAAGATTTTAGAAGCAGTTCATGGCAAACCGGAGGATCATTAAAGATTCCTCCCATCTCTCAATCGTCAAAATGATGGTGAATCACTTTCCTAGAGATGCCCTACCACCAATCGAGAGGAGTTTTTCTTGGAGGACTCCATCGGCCTTTTCTACTGCCACTAATATAGATCCGCCATATACTTGTCCATGTGGCTATTAATGCCCATCGAAAATAATTTGAACAATCCAGAAAAATGAGTGTTCTAGGAAACAAATCAACAATCCCATCAATAAGAAGTGATCTCTCCACGGCTCACATCACGACTGGAATACACTTCAACACATATCGTTAACCCTATTGGCCATTCTAGATGAAGAGACATCAAGTGGCCACATCAAATCAAATCGGAAAGAAATCGTATCACATACATCGTAACTTAAAAGAGATTGAGAGAGGCTCATTCAACAGGGATATCTATTTATGCAAAACCAACCAACTCAAGCAAACATATCTCCAATTGAGCAAATCATCGTAAAATAACAATAGATGCCAAATAGTTGGAGAAATTAAATGTGGGCCACTACTATCTAATCAAGTCTTCATCGCCACCTTTGAAGAGGAAAGTTAAAAAATCTTTAATCATCCTTTTATATGACTTGGAAGGAGTCCAAGTTCTCATCAAGATCCTCTCATTGGGATTGGAACCTTATATTGAGAGAATTTTGATTGATAATGGGAGTTCCATTGATGTTTTATTTTACTCTATGGAAAACAATTCCCCGTTATATGGGTTTGATAATCATGTGGAGGGACAATCACCCTTCCGTTGTTCTGGAGAATTCCCTCAACAAGTCACTCACCCATATAAGTGTTCACCCAAGATACAACGCTATCTTTGGAAGACCCTCCAATCAATCTTCTTCTTCTTCGTCACCTTTGCCTCATCTTAAGATGAAATTTCAAACCCCATTGGGGTTGGAATGGTGGAAATCAACAAATAACGACATCATGTTACCTCACGACCACTTCTTGATCTTCAACATCGAGAATTTTAATCTTCAAGATAAAGAAGTACTCGAGGGCTTGCTTGTAAAGACTCGCTCACTTCATTATCGATGACCAACCTGCTATGACCAAAGATCCAGGAAAAATCTTCCCTAAAACTTGGAATATGGAGGGTCTCTAAAAAGTGATATATGTAATCCTTGGTGCATAAATATTGTAACCTTTAATTTACCCCTTTTATCTTTTCATCTCCATATCTTGTCTTTTGTTAACTCTCTCTAAAAATATATCCTTTTGTTATCTTGTGATATTGTATCACCAACATTATCAAAAGTAATGAGTTTATGGCTTTTTCTTACAAGCTTGTTTCTTCCTCATTTAATCCACCTACTTGAGAAATATAAAACTCACGTTGTATCTCAATCTGGCATGATCAATCCCAAGGGGACTTGATCGACCTCTTCATAAGTAAAAGTCAACACTTTGATACCGACAAGATAGTCAAAAGGTCCTTGGTGGACTTCCCACGACCACTTCCACAGTTAACGCCATCGTAACACTCGACAAACAACCTCGATGGGTTCGAAATTCTCGGCAGTTCAATTGACCTCTTCCATACGAGGTTAACGTCATCGGGTAATACCGACCATTGGATGGGTCAAAATCCTCGGAGTTCAATTCAACCTCTTGTCTGGTTAGCGAACACTTTGACAAACAACATAGAATATGGCAAAAGGTCCTTGGTGGACTTCCCACGGCCTCTTTCACATAGGTTAACATCATTGGGTAACACTCTGACAAACAACCTCAGATGAGTCAAAAATTCTCAGTGGATTCAATTCAACCTCTTTCATACAGGTTAGCATCATTGAGTCACACTATGACAAACAACCTTGGATAGGTCAAAAATCACCACCATAGCCACCAGCGGCGGCCGCCCGTCGACCACCACCACCGCGGTCATTCTGCCGGTCATCGCGTTGCCGTCCCGCCGTCGCCGCTATCATACGGTCACCGCCCACCCCACCATCGATCATCGCCATCTCCGGTCACGCCACGCTACCGACCATCGCCGTCATCCGCCGACCATCTCGCGGTCACCACCATCATCGGTCGTCGCCGTGACCATCCGCCGTCGTCGGGCATCGTCGTCAACCACCGTCTCCGGTTATCGTCGATGATGATCTCCTCAAACCAGTCGGTCCGACAAGGGTAGTTGACGCCTCTTTCGAGGGAAAAATGGTGCCTCGCCGTATGAACTACGGGCCTTGATCGCCTCCGAACCCGGTCGGTTCGATGAGGTCAGTTGACACCTCTTTCGAGGAAAAACTGGAGCCTTGCCATATGAACTACGAGCCTTGATCACATTGAACCGGTCGGTCGGCGAGGTCGGTTGACACCTCTTCGAGGGAAAGCACGTATGAACTATGGGTCTTGATCACCTCGAACCCCGGTCCGGACGAGATCGCTGACACCTCTTTCAGGGACGGAGCCTTGCGATGAACATGGTCTTAATCGCCTAAACCCGGTCCGACGAGGTCACACCTCTTCGAGGGAAAACCGGTGCCTTGTCAGATGAACTACGCCTCAGCCTCAACGAGCTCCTCTTAAGAAGAGGGATACTCAAGCATATAAAGAGTGATTTCTCTCTCCCTAGGGAGTTTTATAGACCCTTTATAAAGGCAAAAATATCAAAAACGGTGAAAAATTGCAAAAACCCGCTCAAAATCGCCGAAAACGAACGAAAATAGGCAAAAACAAACCTCATGGGTCGCCGCTCATGAGCTGTAGCACACCACCACTGCCACGGCCCATCGCCATGACTGCTATCCAGCTCAGACCCGAACTCGATCCACGAGAAGGAACTGCTGGCCGGGCCAGCTTCCTTCCATTCGCCGCCATTCACAGAACTGAAAATCCAGCCCCCACTGGGGAGAGGCCATGAGCCTGACCGCCTATGGCATACCATGGCTCCCAAATGCCGAATACCCAGAATCTGAATGGGTCCATAACTCAAATCTAGCAGATCCATGATGTCCTCCGCTACCTCACTTCTTGATCATAATCTTGCGCTCCCATGAAGATCTGTTCTCTCAAAATGTATGGTTGATGGACCCTCAAATTTCATTGAAGAATGTATTTCTAAGTATTTGACGTATATAATTTTGGATGATTGAAATAATGTTATCCAAAAATAGGAGGGCAACTGATATGACACTTAAAATACTACTAGTCGAAGCACGAAACTTGATGCTAAAAGCAGGCTGATCCGAAGTTGAAACTAGTTGAGATCAAACACTTAAAATATCATTGGAAACTTTGGGATATCAGTTAATTCCCTAAATAGCGCTCAAACATGGAGTGTTTATAATAAATCGAAGCATGATGAGATATAACGAGCCCAAGATCTCATAATGTTGACTTCATTTGAGTATTCAAATACTTAAAATACATCAAATGATCAAAGGAATCATTTTGAGCGTCCGATGTAGAGGAGTGTTTTAGATTTTTCATATATTTATAGAGACACCACTCCTCCAATCTATAAATAGCCTCTCATTCTTCATATGAGGGGAGATCAAGAAAGAGAGAAGAGAGAGCTCTAAAGCTTGAAAATCCTCCAAGCACAATTGTGCCATCACTCGATGGTTGTCAACCACCGCCGCCACCGCCGCCAATCGATCCTTGCCATCAATCTCCCGATCACCATCATGATGACCTTCATCGCCGCCATCGATATCGCTCATCATCATCTACTACCACTAAGAATCATAACTCAACGGACTATATGGCTATCAAGTATCCGATCGGATTCTCTCTTCTTCTCATGTAATTTTGTAATCCGTTATCGGAAATTTTGTACTATGAAACAAATACATAGTGAAGATTCTTACCGCAGGTTTTCCCTCTTTTCGAGTTCTTACGTAAAATTTCTGAGTTTTCTTATTCACTCTTTAAATATGTGAATTTCATAACAATAAGGCTAAACTTTCACTCTCACAACCGGTTTTCTAGCAATAATATCTTTTAGATGTTATGTATGTAATTATTCTTATAAAAGAGGAACTCTCATTAAAAGCTTTGAGATACTTAATATTAAAAAGGATATTTTGTTAAGACTTGAATCAAATTAGTTTAAAAATTAAATTAGCATCATAATTTTTTTTCATATCAAATAACCGAAAAATGAAAGCTCACCATTTCTAAAAAAAAGCATATATGAAAAATTTTATTAATTAAAATAGTATAAATGAAATAAATTAGATAATAGTTAGAATAAGTTTAGCAAACTTTTTTTATTCATAGACATATTTGTTAGAAATGTAAATATAAAAATATCAATCTATAGGTGCTATATATAAATATACAAAAATTGTGTGATATGTATGTAAATCTTATAATTTTAAATCAAATATATAATTATTCAAATAATGCTCATCTTTGACTCAAACTTAATTAAAAAATAATGATTTTCTATGAATGAATAAATGAGCTTGAGTTTTATAAAATCTTTAAGATGGTGCATTTCTTATCTTGTTTAAAATCAAATGATGCATATCACATAACAAGATTATTCTTTAGAGATTGTTGGGTTACATGAGATTTCCAAGCATAATTTCGATAGAGATGTTAAATTTGTATCTTATTTTTGAAAAGCTATATGAAAATTAATGAGAACAGACTGAAATTCTTCTTTGTATTTCATCCATATATCAATAAATAAACAATATAGTCAATAAACCGTAGAAAAACTTATTGAGATGTTTAGTTAGAAAGAACTTAGAAAATTGAAATTTAACTTTACCTAAATCTAAATTTTCTTAAAATAATACCATTTTTAAATCAACCCACAAATCATATTTTGAGATAGTTTATGGGTACAATCCTAAGATACATGTTGATCTAGCTATTTCTAATTTAACATATACATTTGCATGTGATTTTCATAGCCTTCATGAAGACATAAATTAATAATTATAAATATAAAATGCTAAGTAAATTGGATAAAAGAGCAAAAAATTTTTTAAGGAATATGATGTAGGTGATTTTGTATTATGTATGCCTAAGATATTTCTCTTGAAAATATCAAAAGATAAAAATAAATTTATCTAGCCCGGATCTCATGTCAAATCATTAAGAAGATTTAATCGGAAGCATACCAGAATTTATGGAAGAGCTATTGCATAAATTTTGGCATGAATCCATGGAATAACTATTGTGAGAATTTTGGCCTTCCACTTCAAAAAGAGTGTTCTTGAGAGAGAGAGAGAGAGAGGGAGAACCTTATTTTCACTCTAGATGATATGTGAGGAAAATAAGAACCCACAATTTAGAATCAAGACTATGACCCTATTCATACTTGAGTGCATTTTATTTTATTCCAGCCCATCAAAAAAATAAAATAAAATGTTCGATCTCGACACGTGATAATTCCATACAAAATTAATAAGATACCTCAAAAGCCTAAAAATTATTAATCTTTATTTGATCACAAAATTAATAGGCTTAAAAATAAAATAATATCTAATATATATAATTAAATTTATATGTGAGCCCACATTTAAAATTCCAAAAAATCTCCTGCTTGGCCATATATATTGTTTGACAATTATACATTATTAAATATTTTAAGAGCTTAATATTTGCTATTTTCAAAGAAGAATATCTTTAGCCAATTCATTAATCATATTGACATAAAATCAAAGTGATCTTTGTTATAATTTTCTATAATAAGACCTATCATCAATCACTAAATCAATATGATTAATGACATATCAAGTATATATGTATGGAAATTTCATATAATGTGATCATATATCATGACTATTTTCAACTTGTCTAATATTATAACTCAAAAGAGTTATAAATATAGTTTCATTTATTTATGCTAAATTGCAATTGAAAGTACATAACTTTATTTCGAGTTTTAATTATAAGATAATAATACATTATTATTCGAAAATATATTTACAATCATTGAACATCATAAGTAAACTCCCACTATACTAAGATATATCATTAAAATAAACCACTCTCATAATGAAATTAAATTTTTATGTAGATCAATCATAAAATTTGTATTAATACTCAATATATACTTGAGAACTCAACTCTTTCTTTTACAAAAAGAAATTTTTCACAATATGCTTTAATTTTGACGAACTTGTATTCTTTGAATACAACTCGCTTTCTATTATCACAATTTATTTTTAATGTCTCTATTCCATCAAAAATATTTAGCTTAGTGATAAAATTTCACAAATATATTCCTTGATTTAATGTCTCATAATAAGCTATAAATTCGCTTCTATAGAAGAAGATGAGTGATTATTTAGTACTTTTCCAAGATATAACTCATCCAAATAAGAAAATATAACATGAAGTGAATCTTCTACTATCGAGAACCAACAAAATCGTAAATCGAGTACCCCATTATCTCCAAATGATCTCCGATATGTGAGCATAAAGTCTTTTGCTCTTCGATATCGATAACCCATACCGAGATAACTTGTTTTCGCTTTCCAATGATCAATTCATGGGTTACTTAAATATCTGCCAAGCATTTAATGTACGCAATGTCCGGATGTGTACAAACTTGAGCATACATAAGAGTCCCTACTGTAGATACATAAGGGATCCTTTTCATCTATTTCTTTTCAAGTTCATTTCTTGAAGCAAATTGAATTTATCACCTTTAGAAATGGGTGTATCTCCGGTGCATAATTTTGTGTCAAATCTACTAAGCACTTTATCAATATATGCCTTTTGTGATAAATCAAATATACCATGAGAATCTCGATGAATTTGTATACCCAACACAATTGAATCATTCCCAAGATCTTTCATTTCAGATTTATTTGAAAAAAATTTCTTAGTTTTATGCAAAGAGCTTATATCTACCTAGTAGAATATCATCAACATATAACACTAAGACGATGAATTTACTCATACTAATTTTCTGATAAATACATTGATCAACAATATTTTCTTTAAAACTAAAAGATGTAATCAGTTGATCAAATTTCTTATACCATTGATGAGAAACTTGTTTTAAACCATAAATGAATTTCTTTAATATGCATATCATGTGTTTTGAATCAGAAGATTGAGAATTTTCTAGTTGCACCATATATATAGTTTCTTCAATGTCACCATCGAAAAATGCCATCTTTACATCCAGCTAACGTAACTCTAAATTATAATGAGCTACTAGTGACATAATGATTCTAAAAGGGTCTTTCAAGAAAGCAGAGAAAATCTCTTTATAATCAATGCCTTCCTTTTGGTGAAATCTTTAGTGACTAGGCGTGCTTTATATCTTTTGACATTGCCTTTTGAATCTCGCATTTTAAAACTCATTTACAACCAATGGATTTTACTAATTTAGGTAATTGATAAAATCTCAAGATTATTATCTTTCATTGATTTCATCTCATCCTCAATGGCTTCTATTCATTTGTGGGAGTTGACACTTTGTTTGACTTGACTAAAAGAGATTGAATCACTTTCCAATCCAATGTCAAACTTATAATCTTGGAGATACACAACATAATCATTTGAAATTATTGATCTCCTCTTTCTAGTAGATTTTCTTAATGACACTTCAATTTAAGGTTGTTGTTATTCCTCAGTATGAGTGGGAGTTAATTCAAAAATATTTTGATTATCTGTATTTACAACTTGAATAATATCAGATAAAATTATCTGATCATTTTTATTGTAACTATAGGAAGAACAATAAATTGCTCTTCAAATATAAAATTCTTAGGTTTATTACTCCTATCATATTTAACTTGCTCAAAAAATTTAGCATTGCCCGTCTTGAAAAAGGATTTATTTGAAGAGTCATAAAACTTAAAATCTTTTGAACTTTCTAAATATCCCACAAAATAATAACTAATAGTTCTTGAGTCAAACTTTCTTTCATTAGACTTATATAGACTTATATGGCCTAGCTTTTGGACATCCCCAGACATGAAGATGCTAATAGGCTTCTTCCCAATCCATAATTCATATGGGGTTTTAGCTTGCTTTCACTTGGAACTCTATTAAGTATGTAAACTATAGTCTTTAAAGCTTCTCCCAAAGTGATTTTGATAAGGAAGAATGATTTATCATACTTCTATATCCATAAGGGTTAGATTTCATCTTTCAACTATGCCATTTTGACTTGGAGTCCTTGGAATGACGTATTGAAACGATGCCACATTCTAAATATTTGGAAAAGGGCACGGGCGTTGTTCATATGATTCATCATATCTGTCATAGTATTCACCACGGTCAGATTTGATAGCTTTTATTTTCTTTCAAAGTTGATTTTCAACTTCAGCCTTAAAAATTTTGAATACGTCCAGTGATTAGGACTTCTCATAAATCAAGTATAAGTACCCATAACGAGAATAATCGTCTATGAAAATAATGAAATACTGTTGGCCATTACAAGTAGCTGTAAAGAATGGATCACAAATATCAGTATGAATTAATTCCAAGATGCTTAAACTCTTATTAACACCAACTTTCTTGATATTTATTTTTTGATACATTATATACAGAGTTTATCATCTGAAAAATTAAGAGAATCAAGAATTTCTTCTAACACAAGTCTTTCAATTCTATGTATAGAAATATATCCTAAACGCTTGTGTCATAACATATATGAATTCTCATTCATTAATTTTTGCTTTGTACTAAAATTACTTGCATGCAAGGTTTCATTAATTTATGAAACAAAAATATTTAATTCATATAGATTATCAACTAAATAACTAGTACCAATAATATTTGAATACTCAAAGAGACTAAATTTTTCATTTCCAAATGAACAAGAAGAATCATATTTGTCCAAACAAGAAATATAAATTTAATTTCGTCTAAACGACGGTTTATAAAAAGTCTCATGTAAATTCAAAATACAACCAGATTCTAGATGTAATATATATAAGTATATTGCTTAAATAGGAGATTTATTGTTATTTCTCACATAGATGAATCTTTCAGCATCAGTTGACATTCGTCTTCTTAGACAATCCTGTATAGTCACATTTATGTGAGTAGTTGCACCTGTATTTATCCACCAAGTGTGATTTGATACAAAAGATAAATTAACTTTAGAACAAACAAAGTTAAGAAATTTACCCTTTTTCATAAACCAATTTGCATACTTGGGACAATCTTTCTTCACATGACCAGCCTTCTTGCAAAATAATCAAGTAACAACATTTAGATCGAGAAATTTGCTCAAAGTTCGTTAATTTCGAAAGTCTCATATTTTAGCTTGAATCGAGTTTGAATTGAGCTAGCGAGCCAATGAAATGAATTATTGGCTCGAATTTTGAGCCGATTTCGATCAAGTTAACCGCCTCGATTTTTCAATGAATACTGCACTGCAGAAATCATAATCACGAGTAAATGGAGATTCTCCTTCTCTGCCTCTTTGAGTCCACCGTGAGATCAAAGGTGAATGCTTGATATACGATTTCGCTTTTTCAAATTCCGACGCTAGAACTCCATCGCCGTGACTTCTTTGAGTTCTTTCTCTCATTCTCGATTTCTTATCTTTGTGGTTGCTGTGCTTGAGAATGATTCTCTATTCTTCGCCTCTTCTTCTCATTTTCTCAATCTCACTGATTCCGTGAATCGTGCTTTATTTCTCTGAAAATGCATGACTTGCATTGTCTCAGACTCAGCGCCAATTCCATTTTTCTCTGATAGAGTCATTGTTATATTCTTAACTCAATGGTTTATATTTTTTGAAGTCTCATTTCTACTGCGCGAATACATCTTAATTTTCTGGTTAGTTTATGGCATGATGTTTGTTAGTTATTTGTTTTATATATTATAGTTTCATAATTCATTTGATCATTTCTTAATTCTTGAGTCTCTCAAAGGCTCAATGCCGATCAACACAATCAATGTATTATCCTCTATTGTAAGTGAAGTATGTTTATTCTTTGACTCAACTTTCTGGAAAAAGAACAATATCATAATTCATGTCCATTCTCACATTTATGGATGAACATCAATAATAAGGCAAAAAATGTATGAAGAGATGATTCTTGATTTCTTGTGTATCACTGATTCACCGCTCCACTGATAAGTGATAAATACACCTCTTGAGTCTTGACATGTTATTCAATATGGTATGCTGAAAAATTTGTATAATTTAAAGTATTGAAGTTGCAAATTTTTTGCACTTGTATAGTTGTATATGGTCTACCGATATACTTAAGCTACAATTCGTGTTTAAAACTTTGTAGAATTTATCCCTCAACATTTTTTTTTCTCATTTCTTCAAAGAAAACTTTATTGCCTTCATAAAATTTTCAATCCTATTGATTTGTATAACTTGTAAGATGATGTTGATGGCCTTTTGTTTTTGTAAAGAAGAATGACTTATTTTCTATCATAAACCTGTATGGCTGTATGAGAGTTTGAGACTTGGAATGGTGTTAATGAAGAGCTTTTTTGTTTCTTTACCTAAAAAAAATGGGATTATTGTGGGTTTTACAAAAGAAGTTTAAAGTTAGCTTGAAACATGGGTAGTACGGTCCATGCATAAATATGTGGATAAATTTTAATGCCTAAATATTTTCATTGGTTGATTTAGGCTTGAATAGTTGAATGTTCTAGTTATGAATCCTTATGTATCCTGAGTTTAATATAAGATGTCGCATGAACTTTTTTTTCCTTTTCTCCAAAATCAAGATTTTTTTTTTGACAAATTACATGCATTTTGGCTTCTACAGAATATATGTGGTTCATGCATCTATATTGGATAAATACTTGCTTGTCTCTTTGTGGTACCATTTCTCATGTACAAGGAAAGAAAGATTATATTTATTTCATCTTAAAATTAATCATATGAATTGTCCTTTTAGCCAACAATTAGATATTTATTGTTGTGGTCTTATTTAGGATGGTGAAGAAAATTATTGTGTTGGTGACTCGGTGAGGCTAAAATCAAATTTGAAATTTTTATTTAATTTATCACCTTTTTATTGCATGTTATTATTAAATAAGTGACTTAATAATTTTTTTAAAAATTTCTTTTTTTTAAGTTTAATGAAAATCATTCACTCATTGAACCTTATTTTCAACATGGTATTTATTGATGAAGGTGAAAGTAGTGTACCTCTAAGTTACAATTATAAGATATATGAACCAACTGATTTATTTAAATAACATCTTAAATTACATGTGGTTGATGTTATATTAAGCTTTCTTGTAAACTCTTAAAATCAGTTATTCACATACAAATTACAATTATTTAATTATATGCAAGTTTATAATTGAATCATATTATATTTGTATAGATATAATGGAAAGTCACTCTCAAAGCAAATCAAATACTCAACTCAACTCATGAAACCGCCAAAAAATATTGATAGTGTTGATGAAATTACTTGTATAGATGATAGAAAGGGTAAAAGGCAACGTTCTGAAGTTTGACAACATTTTACTGAAATATTAGTCTCAGAAAAAGGAAAAATCATACAAAAGTACAAATGCAATTATTGTGTTAAGTCTTATGTTAAACAAAAAACTGGTACTACATCATAATTGATTATTACAAAATGAATCACTACAAAGAAAAATAGTGTTAGAGAGACAAAAGTTTTTGATCCTATAACCGAGGACCTTAAAAGCGATTTGATTTCTAGTGTTTCAACCGCTATGATCATGTAATTAAAAATATTGTCTAAGATGATCATTGTTCATGAATATCCCTTTATGACATGAATTTATGGTTTAATATTTTGATGAATCCAAACTACCATAAAATTTCTAGATTTGGTGTCAAAGAAGAGTGCATGAAAGTGTATGAAGTGGAAAAGAAAACTTTAAAAGTTCAAATTAACTGAGAGCTTTCCTTTACTAGTGATTGCGGACATCGCCAAACAATTGATTATATGTGTCTCACAGTGCATTATATTAGTTGATTGGAAATTGCAAAAGTCGCTTTAGTGATTTAGATCCTGGAGCTTTGATATCCAAGCCATTTCAAATTCTGCAATGGGGTATTCAAAATAAAATCAACACTATAACTTTGGATAATGCATCATCAAATGATGTGGTAGAAACCCAAAGAATTATTTACTAGAAGGTCTGGATTTATGGTAATGGGGGATTTCTTTCATGTTCGTTGTGCTGCTCATATTTTAAATTTAATGATGCAAGGTGGCTTAAAAGAAATTAGTAATATAATTGAAAATGTAAGAGAATCAATCTTATTTGTAAAGGATCTGTTACACAAATTTGGTGAGATTGCTGAGATTGGCTTATCAACAAAAAGTCACTATCTTGATGTTCCTACACGAACTCAATATAAAAAATGTTGAGTCCAGATTTTACTATAAGACTATTTTTCCGAATATGCTTTAGATCTTAATTACATTACCTTCCAGGAAGATTGGAATCAATTTGATAAGATTAGAGAATTGCTTCACATTTTCATCGAATAACCGAAATTTTTTCCAATCTAACTATCCTCTGCAAATAGGCTTCTTCCAAATCTAATATTAATTAAGAAGACCTTAGATAGAAAATATTTATCTGATAGTCTTTTCATTTCTAATATAGAAAGCACTATGAAGGAAAAATTTGATAAGTACTGGGCAGATTGTTCATTGTTATTCTCAATTGCATGCATTATAGATCCCATAATGAAATTATTTGCCATTAATTATTACTACCCAATGATGGTAATGATATTGTTGATGAGAAAAGGACACAATGAAACAAAATTATTTGAGCTCTACTCTTTCTATGTTGATAAACAACATACAACCAAAGAAAAAATACAGAGCACTTACTATACAAGTCGAATCAACATCTACAATTGAAGGAAGTCACATTTTTAATGATTTGGCTATGTTGTATGATTTTGTGACTCTACCGACCTTTTAGTTCCATGTTTAGAGATATACTTCAATGAAGCTTGTGTTAAATGTCCCGATTCGAATTTGATATTTTAGATGGAAAATGTCATGAAGTACAAGATACTATCAAAGATGACAAAAAGATATTTTACAATTCCAATAACTATAGCTTTCGTGCCTTTATGTGATCGTGTTTAGTGATTATAGAAGTTCTATTTCCCTAAACTATTGGATGCCTTAATAAAAGTGGAAATTGATTCGCATACACAAAAAAATTTGAAAGAGCCTATGGTAATGTTTTCATCATTCTATTTTTTTTATATAGTGAATTTATATTCTATTTAATTGTTTCAATAAAAACAACTTCTTTGCATTTCTAGTTTGACATCTTAGTGAAAACTTAGCTATCTGTGGAAAGCTTGAGTGTGGATTCGCAAATTTGAATTTCACGAGGGTAACATTGTTTCAGCTTTCAATATGCTTTTGTAAAAGTTGTAATGTTTATGTATTGTAGATTTTAACAATTAACGTTTGTTTTTACTTTTGGATGCCCAATGCTAAAATTATACTAAGATGATTTTTGAGAAAATTACTGATTTTTAGGCTTATAATATGGTCAATTTTGATTTTTTGGCTTTGAATATTTTTAAAATTTTTTTTATTTTTAATATCAAATCATATTATTTTTAAAAAGATTCAAAATAATATTTAGATATTTTGAGAATTTTTTAAAATAAATAACATTTTAAATATATTTTATTTCAAATCAAAATAGAAATAAATTTAAAAGAAAAAAAATAAAACAATAAAAGGAATTTGACTTGCGCGGTATAAAAAAAATTTTAGGATTTTAAAATCACATAAGTTATTAATCTTAAAGAAATAGAGATTTAGGATTTTAAGTTAAGATTATATTTAAAGTTAAATAAAATAATATAATAGATATCATAATTATTTTAATATAATTTAAATATATAATAATATTTTAATAAATTTAATATATTATATTTTCATATAAAAATAATTAGTATAAAATTGGTCCATAAAAAAAATGGGACTAGTTTAGATGCTGAATTTATATGAGATGACCATATTATCTTCGCCATAGTTTTAAGAATTTAATTGAACTCCAAAAAAAAATAAAAGTTTTTTTTTGTATTAGTTCAGTATAAAATTATCATGATAATATAAAGAGAAGAGTAATCATATCATAAATTTGACAATATGGCACTTCTATTTATAATTTTCTATTATTTAAATATTGATCTTTGAATCTAAATTTATGTGAGTTATATCATTTGAATATTTTATATTAAATTATGTATTTTATTTTTATAATATATAATAACCATCATTAAATCATTTAAGTAATTTAAATATTTATTATACTGTCATCATTTAATTAAATATATATATAATTGTTGATAACTACACACACCTTTTTGAAGTTTATTTTGAATTTTTTTTTGTTTTATTTTGTTTTATTTTCTTTGTCTGCGCATAATAATCAAATTTAATCATGTTAAAAGGTAATTTGAGATCACTTTTATATTTTATATTATATATTTTATTTTATTTTAAAATAAAATATATTTGACGACAATTATTATTTTTAAAAATACTGAAAATATCTCAAAATTATTTTGAGTATTTTAAAATTAATATTATTTATTTTTGAAAATAATAAATAAGAATATTTAAAAAAATACACAAAACAAATATATTTTAAAAGTAACATAAACATAAAAATAAAAATAAAAATAAAAATAAAAACCATAAAATAAAATTGATCTTAAACAACTCTTAAGTTAATATTAAATGTGGAGTTAATATTAAATAAAAAGTTAAATTTTATATTTTTTTTTTATGAAAATTATGTGATCATCAAAATTGAATTATTTCACATTTAAAGTTTAAAATTAGTGATGTCGCTAGCTCTTCCTTTCGTGCTACCTATGGCGATTCTTGTTTTCGTCTTGTCCACGTGCCTCTGTCTAGGGATTTTGAAGCTTCTTGCTTCGATTTCTCCTTATTCCGTCGATTCGCTCGGCCATCGGCCATTGAAAAGAATGCGTGTTCTTCATCTATGGCTTCGGTAGCTAATCCTTGGGTGGGTTTTGATGTTCCTGCTAGGGCATCTGGAATTTTGGGGTTTCCAATGGGTCGTTGGCTTCTAAATCCTTTAAGAACGTGCTTACTGGTAAGGATGGAGGCCCTTGTGAGTCTCTTGAACTTATCTCAACTTCTTTTAGAGGAATTCTTGCGATCATGTGTTCGGATGTGAATGAGAAATTGGCTAAATCATATGAATTTACATTGGTTTAAAATTTGCTTTACGGCGATCTAATCTTGATAAGATTCGTTCGTTTTCCATAATTTGAAACTTTTAGGTATTTTTCAGTTGGCTTGATTGATCCGCGGTACGTTTTGATTCAGTTGACGAAGGATTTGGACTATTCTCGTGTTTTTTTTTGCGTCGTTCTTATTTTGTTTTCAATTACCAAATGCGGTTGCTTAAATAGACTCCTTATTTCGATATCAAGGAAGAATCTCCAATCGTTCCGATTTGGATTTATCTCCCTAATATGGGAATTCATTTTGTGAATCATCATTTTTTTTTGTATCTCGTTTTCGCCTATTGTTCTCTTTGGTATTGTGGGGTTCATTTCTGCTAGTGATGTTTGTCTTTTGTTGGGTGGGCTGCTGTGCTAGCTTGCTGGTTATGTTCTGTTCTTTTTTAGCTCAGGTTGGATTGTTTTGTTCTCTGGTTTTTATATTCTGAGCCTTCTTTACTTTGAGGGCCTGTTGTTGTTTTTGGTTTTGGCTGTTTCTGTTGCCTCTGGTGTGTCCCTGGTGGCCTTGGTGGTTGATTTGTTGTTGGCTTTGGTTGGTTCCTGCTTCAGGTTGTGTTTGGGTGTTTCTTTTCTTATGGTGGTTTGGTCTTGGCCTGCTGGTCTCTTCAGTTTTAAAATTTTCCTTTGCTGGTGTTGATTGTCAGGCTGGTTGGGATGCCTACCCTGCTTTTCAATCATGTTGTCTTCATGGCTAGTTTGTTTTTCTATGGTAAGGGTACTCTTCTTCTTGGTTGTGATAGCTTTGATGTTTCTCTTTATTTTGGTGGTAGCATTATTTGATTATAACATTTCTTAATAAAGTTTGATCACATATGCACCTTGAGTTGGATTTTGACGAGCTTGAGACTATATTCCTATTCCTTTATTATGTCATTCTTGAGTTTTTCTTACAAATTCTTTGCAGGTTTGGAGCTCTATAGTTATTACTCTTCTCTTAGTTGTTTTTGTCTTTCTTTTTTCTTATTTTATTTTTGCTTTTTGGGGAATTTCTCTTTAGGTATTTGCAGCTCTTCTGAGCATTAGCTTTGAGAAATTCCCTTTTTAGGTCTTTGTATTATTATTTTGTTTGCAATAAAATTTATAATTTTTTAGTTTTTAAAAAAATTTAAATTGGCAGCTAGATGTTTATTTAAAATTATTTCTCCTCAAAATATACCCCCTTCACCTCAGTTTTTAAAAGGTCGGGAAATCTATGGGATGAGGCATCCAAAAAATTTATGTTTTCTCCTAAGCTCCTCGTAAGAGAGAAATATAGTGAGATATTAGTGTGATCGAGGATGTGGACAAGATGCTAAACCACTTAAATCTTCTTATATTCTCTTTTTGTGTGTGTGAGATTGTACTTTCTCCTCTCCTCTTTTTTTCCTCTCTTAAACTCCCAACAACTAGTATCATAACAAGATTTTATTAAAAAGAGAAAAAGGTGGTTGATAAAAGGAATGTCTGAACTAATAAGTTCAAGGGTAAAGACTTCATTTTCTAAAAGATGCAGATAAATGATTATTTATACTAAAGTAAGTTGCATGAATCTCTTCTAAGTCGGAAGCCAGAGAAAATGAGCCAGGCACTAGGTGTGATTCACCTGACATTGACGAGAAATGTTACTTTCAACATTATCATGGAGAAGAAGATGACCAATTTAATGAATGCTCTAACTAACATATATGAGAAGCCATCGATCAAATAAGTTATTTTTCATGCTTCGTTTTAATTAATTTAAAATGAGAGAAAGTGGATTGTTGTTACATCAACGAAGTTCAATGTGATTACAAATCAATTGAGCTCCATTGATATCACGCTTTGAAGATAAGATCAATACACTAATCTTGTTGTCATCTTTATCGAAAGTTTGCCTACAATAATGAATAATTCATCGTAGCATCAAAATAAAGCTAAATGATGTATGAGACCTGATTTTAAGTGAGAACATTCGTAGAAGACAACATGGAGAATATTCTATCTCAAGTTCTACTCTTATCATAGAGAGTATAGGGAAGAGTCATAGTAGAAGATGTAATCAAGAAAGATTAAAGTTTAGAGGCAAGTTTAAGAATGTGGTGTGCTCTCTACAATAGGACACAATAGAGAAGATGGATTCTTGTAGTTGACCCTACATAGTGTGATAAAGGCTTGTTGTTGTTGTTATATTGTGTCGTATGTAGAGATGATTATATTTTCCAAGGATGCTTGTTTTGCAAACTTATCTAGTTTGTTTTAACTACGCTTAATAGAAACATAAAAGACGTTATCATGTTGAACTTTTGTTAGTATATCAAATTATTATGAGACATTTATCAATATTCAATTGTGTTCGAATTGTTATGTGCTTGAGCAGCATTTTAGTTTATGTGATGTGCATTTATGTGATGAGGACAACTTTCTTGGTTTTGGCAAGCTTTGAGATTTGAGATCTATGTTGATGATCGCTGCATCTTTAGTTTTGATTCTGAGTCCATTTTCTGTTCTTATGGAGTAGTGGTTTGAAAGTTTTTTTAATCATTTTAGATCTCTTAATTGAATATTAATATTCTAATTTATTTATTTACTTATTTTTATCATTTGTATTGATTAAGGTCCTCGTGGATGCTTCTCGATGGGTTTATCAAATGTTGCAAAGATATAGGTGACATTAGAATGGTAGCTCTTCGCTTTATTGGATGGTATGTTCTTAAAGCCTTCAACTTCTATATCTTTCATTAACATGTAAGTCGTGTTTAGGTTTCAATTATGATTTGTTTTATGCTTTGGGTGCTTCAATTGTTTGTGTTTTAATTTATTTGCTAAGTGTACTTATTATTGATGCGTTTCTAGTGAACCAAACTGCCTCAAAATCTAAACCACATTGCAGCCACAAATCTCGACCTTCACAATTCACATGAGCCATGTGTCGCTCTTTTTGCTTGCTGTCAATACAAGAATCTTGTATTTCGCCGCCTTGCTTGAAAATATTGTTCTTGCTTTGCGTTGTGATTTAGAGGGTCGAAATGTTAGAGCATCACATATCTCTCTTTCCCTCACATTTGCTAGGCTTTTCTAATCTTTAGGTCAAAAGCCTGCGCAGAAATGCAACCATTGCACTTCTTTTCTTGGACAAATTTGTTCCACACCAAGAACAGAGAATGGTTAAACGTGATTTTTTGAGTATCAAATTAATTTATGATTCTTACAATGATTTATAATTATAGGGTGTTGCTAAATTCTAATGAAAATGTTTAAACATTTTATTAAAATTCATAATCTCTGTATTATTGTCATCCTTGTGTTCATGATTAATGCAAGTAAAATTAAGACATAAAAACGATTAGGGTTGCAACTTGCAATGGTTTGTTGGAGTTAACATCCTAGTAGTTCTGGATGGAGAAATTAAGACTTAATTATGCTTAATCTTAAAATTTAGCCTAATAATTATGAGGTATGTATGTAAATCTCCTAAAATTTTATCATCAAGGGATTGTAAATATTTGCACTAAGTGTAGAAAAAGTGCAACTATATCTAATCTACATAAGAAACAATAATATGCCCTCATAAAAATCTACAACTTTGACTCCACTTTTAGGATCCCAATTCTATCTCAATATAACAAATAAGAATATATATATATATATATATATATATATATATATATATATATATATATATATATATATATATATAACAAATAAGATTAAAATGCTATTGCTAATTATAAGATATCTATTCAATTCTCTTCATTAGCTTATGAGATGCCTAATAGCTTTATTGAATCACGGTTTTGTATGTCAACTTTTCTTTGGATATATGAGAAACCAAATCTATTGATGACGATGCCCTACATTTTATAATCTATTTCAAGGAATCATTATCCAAATGTTGTGGCAGAGGCCAAAAGAGACATATTATGAATAGTGTCCGCAGTTTATTAGAGCATTTATTAACTTTTTGAATGGTATAAGAGACTGACTGAAACTTGTTTCTTCAGATGTCTTCATTTTTTTGTTTTATTGGTACGTTTTTTTAATACATCATACATTGTTAATTTTCAGTTATATTATGCATTAATGAAAAGAAATTTTATATATTTTTTACATTTCTTACATCCACTTTAGATGTTTTAGTATGAAGACATGGATTTCCTTTAATCATACTTCTGCGATTCTAAATTAACTTGGGGTTTTGTACGAGCATACCTTCATCTTTGCATCATATTGTGTTATTTTCTTCATAGTTTCATCTCAACGATCACCAAATTTTTCTTTTCATATGTTTCTCCTATTGATGGTTGTCAAAAGTTTGCTCTTAATTGTTATTTGCTATTAGAATGAGCAATATATTGATTTTTACATACCTCAATTAACAACATACCACATAATACAATAGCAATATATTGATTCTGGTGGTTTTATCGCTCCTGCGATTTCATGATTTTGTTTATAATCCCCAAACAATATTTTCCTTCACCTGCGATCCTCCTATGGATTATTAAAAACATTTTAGTGAGATCATGAGGGAGATATTCAAACAGAAATCTAGATTTGTATTTGGTCAATAAATTGATTTAAAAAAGCCTTCGAAAAATAAGTTAAGTGCATAATTTGTAGAGCTTCAAAGGGCATTTGACACCTTTTTTAGTTGTAATATTTCTGAGTTTTTTTAAATATTTTTTGAACTTATATACGATCATCCATATCAATGGATGTTTGTTTTATTATATGCTTATATGTTTAAGTTTGCTTTATGATCCATTAACAAGGAAAATGATATTAATATACGATCATCCATATCAATGGATGTTTGTTTTATTATATGCTTATATGTTTAAGTTTGCTTTATGATCCATTAACAAGGAAAATGATATTAATATAATTTCAAAACTGTGGAATGTGTATTGTCGCACCATCCATTTTCATTAAATTTTCTTTTCAGAGCCTTTTTTAGAACATTGAAACTATTGAAGAATTTCAGTTTGATTTGATGCGAAAGCTATTGGGAGAGTTGATGATATTTAATTCCAAGCCTTATCAAGTATATTAAACAATTTCTCATATTTTTTTCAACGAGTTCTCTAAATTAATTGTTTATTTCATATTTACATGGCGATATTTAAGTATGTGAAAAAAAAACATCAAAGCGTATGCATCAACTTGAGTGTTTTTTTTTTTAAATCTTGTACATAAATAAAAGAAGGGCTTTTTTATAAACATAGCATCTAAAATACTTATGTTTACCTATTCCACACTTAAAACATTATATTTACTATTATAGCACCCTAAATTTACGTAGTTATTCAAAACCAACACTCCATCATCTGTTGTGAACTTTGACCATTCCATCTACAAGCCACGCAGGAACAAACGACCTCTCCACTACAAGCCTCACGAGGATGAAAGATCTCACTTCTCCATTGTTTTGAACGGGGACGGCCAACCCCTGCGCGGTTGTGGAAGTGATGGTTGAAGAGGTAGGACAGTCTTTCTGACCACTATCCAATGCCCGTGATCCATCTCAACTATTGAAAGAAACGGATACTGAATTGGGCAATGCTTTCCTTTTTTTTAAATTTAGTGGCCATGTATGTCTTCCTTTACTCCACTAATTACTTGATATTTGACATAAGGAGCTTGAGCGGATCTATATCAGTCATTATGTACCTTGGATATTTTCTTAGTAACAGTCACTATTGGCTCCCTGTATATTTCACCAGCAGTGTAACAATCTCCTCACAAACACTCCTTTTCCATCTTCCATTAGGTTATTTGCGTCTTGGACTTGTCCTATAAGAGCTTTAGTTCTTTAGGTCCCCAAAGATCTGTAATTTCCGCATTACAGGACTGTCTGGAGCAAGATGTCGATTTGGTCTTTCGTCCTTTGAAAGGGAGGTGTACATGATTTCTTATTGATATGAATGTAACTTATTTTTCATCATCTTGTAATTTCTTTTTTTTGTCATCTTCCAGTTTCTATATCTCCATTTTTTTCCTTCATAGCTTACTACCGCCGTTGGTGGACCAAATATGGCATATTTTTTGTGTTTCTTACTCCTTTTATGCTTAGCAAGTTTTTTATCTTTCGATAGTTTTCAGCGCTTTGGACTTCTAATTCAATTCACCGACAACGGCAACCAACCTTGTCCTTTCTTTGCAAATTTTGATGCCATTGCACCTTATATTTTTGTAACCGCTAGCAGGGTTCTTGACAGGGTTATGCAAACTATACCAATTTCTTTCGGAGCACATCGCTACTGCAGATAAATCTTGTTGATTATAAGGGCTTTTTATACATATTATAGAGAGTGTCTTCATGATGCCTTTTATTATCATCTCATTGAAGATTTTCAAGGAGATTTATATCTTAAGCCTTTTTTGTATCTATTTGCCTTCACACATTAATAAATTGATGGCAACATGCTCCATTTAGTAGAGTTTTTCTTGGCAGAGAGAGTTTTTTAGATGCTTCTTCATGAATTCAAAATTTAGAGCAACAAATTTATTGATATTGATATTTTTGTTTTTTGCATGTTCAAATTTAGAAGGTTTTCAAAATAAAATTTTGATATCAATTGTTAGGATAATGATAAAATTTTAAGCAAAAAATAAATGAAGATGAGAGAATAATCATAACAAAGTTTTGAAATATAGGACACCAAGTTTAGGTGATTTGGTAAGATTCACATATTTTAGCGGGTTAAAAAAAAATACATAGAAAGCAATTCCTAAAAAGCCAATGAAGAAAATATAAAGATAATATAACTTGCAAATAAGAAATTACAAAAAATAAATTTAATTATACCTTCAATCTCTCCTATGGCATCTCATTAATTATTGAAGCATGTGGACCTATGTCAAAATGGATATATGAAGGCATCTCATTAGGGGGCTGTTTCGAAGGAAGAATTTTGGGTGTAAAGTAAAATAAATACAGAGGTTTTAACTTTCTTTGTATTTAGCATAATGCAATGTAAAATTTTAAAGTAAATGTAATGTATTTAGAATACATTACAGAGGTCATTTTTGGTGTATTTAAAATTCGCCCGATTTGGGCGAATTTCAAATAAATACAGGCTTGTTGTTGTTGTTGTTGTCGTGTGCTCTGTATGTAGCAGATGGTTATATTTTTCCAAGGAAAGTGCTTTTTTGATCCAGTGCTGTTTTGCAAACTTATCCCGTTTAATAGAAACATAAAAGACTGGTTATCATGTTGAACTTTTTGTTAGTATATCAGCTCAAATTATTATGAGACATTTATCAATATTTAGCTATTGATTGTGTCTTTCGCAATTGTTATTATGTGCTTGAGCAGCATTTTAGTTTCTGTGATGTGCCTTTATGTGATGAGGACAACTTTCTTGGTTTTGGCAAGCTTTGAGATTTGAGATCTATGTTGATGATCGCTGCATCTTCAGTTTTGATTCTGAGTTCATTTTCTTCTTATGGTAGTGGTTTGAATGTTTTTTTAATCATTTTAGATCTCTTAATTGATTGAATATGAATATTCTAATTTATTTATTTACTTATTTTTTATCATCATTGTATTTATTGGATTAAGGTCCTTGGATGCTTCTCGATGGGTTTGCTCAAATGTTGCAAAGATATAGGTGACATTAGAATGGTAGCTCTTCGTTTATTGGATGGTATGTTCTTAAAGCCTTCAACTTCTATATCTTTTTGTCATTAACATGTAAGCTGTGTTTAGGTTTCAATTATGATTTGTTTTATGCTTTGGGTGCTTCAATTGTTTGTGTTTTAATTTATTTGCTAAGTGTACTTATTATTGATGCGTTTCTAGTGAACCAAACTGCCTCAAAATCTAAACCACATTGCATAGCCACAAATCTCGACCAGCCCTTCACAATTCTCTTCACATGAGCCATGTAGCTCTTTTTTGCTTGTCAATACAAGAATCTTGTATTTCGCCGCCTTGCTTGAAAATATTGTTCTTTCTTTGCGTTGTGATTTAGAGGGTCGAAATGTTAGAGCATTACATATCTCTCTTTCCCTCACAGTTGCTAGGCTTTTCTAATCTTTTGGTCAAAAGCCCGCGCAGAAATGCAACCATTGCACTTCTTTTCTTGGACAAATTTGTTCCACACCAAGAACAGAGAATGGTTAAACGGCGATTTTTTGAGTATCAAATTAATTTATGATTCTTACAATGATTTATAATTATAGGGTGTTGTTAAATCCTAATTAAAATGTTTAAACATTTTATTAAAATTCATAATCTCTGTATTATTGTCATCCTTGTATTCATGATTAATGCAAGTAAAATTAAGATATAAAAATGATTAGGGTTGCAACTTGCAATGGTTTGTTGGAGTTAACATCTTGGTAGTTCTAGATGGAGAAATTAAGACTTAATTATGCTTAATCTTAAAATTTAGTCTAATAATTATGGGGTATGTATGTAAATCTCCTAAAATTTTATCATCAAGGGATTGTAAATATTTGCAGTAAATGTAGAAAAAGTGCAACTATATCTAATCTACATAAGAAATAATAATATGCCCTCATAAAAATCTACAACTTTGACTCCACTTTTAGGATCCCAATTCTATCTCAATATAACAAATAAAAGAAATATATATATAACAAATAAGATTAAAATGCTATTGCTAATTATAAGATATATATTCAATTCTCTTCATTAGCTTATGAGATGTCTAATAGCTTTATTGAATCATTTGTATGTCAACTTTTCTTTGGATCCCTCTCCATCTCCATATATGAGAAACCAAATCTTGATGACGATGCCTACATTTTATAATCTATTTCAAGGAATCATTATCCAAATGTTGTGGCCAAAAAGAGCATATTATGAATAGTGTCCTTTATTAGAGCATTTATTAACTCTTTGGATGGTAGAGAGTAACTAGTTTCTTCATATGTCTTCATTTTTTGTTTTATTGGTATGTTTTTTAATACATCATATATTGTTAGTTTATATTATGCATTAATGAAAAAAAATTCTATATTTTTTTACATTTCTTACGTCCACTTTAGATGTTTTAGTATGAAGACATGGATTTCCTTTAATCATACCTCTATGATTCTAAATTAACTTCGGGTTTTGTATGAGCATACCTTCATCTTTGCATCATATTGTGTTATTTTCTTCACAGTTCATCTCAACGATCGCCAAAATTTTCTTTTCATATGTTTCTCCTATTGATGGTTGTCAAAAGTTTGCTCTTAATGTTATTTGCTATTAGAATGAGCAATACATTGATTTTTACATACCTCAATTAACAACATGCCACATAATACAATAGCAATATATTGATTCTGGTGGTTTTGTCACTCCCGCGATTTCATGATTTTGTTTATAATCCCCAAACAATATTTTCCGTCACTTGCGATTCTCCTATGGATTATTAAAAATATTTTAGTGAGATCATGAGGGAGATATTCCAACAGAAATCTGGATTTGTATTTGGCCAATAAATTGATTTAAAAAATCCTTCGAAAAAATAAGTTAAGTGCATAATTTGTAGAGCTTCAAAGAGCATTTGACACTTTTTTTAGTTGTAATATTTCTTTGAATTTTTTAAAATATTTTTTGTGTTATTTTTAGATGCTATAATGAAGCTATGGATCTCATACATTTATGTGTTTTCATGATGCCTTTTATTATTATCTCATTGAAGATTTTCAAGGAGATTTATATTTTAAGCCTTTTTTGTATCTATTTGCCTTCACACATATTAATAAATTGATGGCAACATGCTCCATTTAGTAGAGTTTTTCTTGGCAGAGAGAGTTTTTTAGATGCTTCTTCATGAATTCAAAATTTAGAGCAACAAATTTATTGATATTGATATTTTTGTTTTTTGCATGTTCAAATTTAGAAGGTTTTCAAAATAAAATTTTGATATCAATTGTTAGGATAATGAAGATGAGAGAATAATCATAACAAAATTCTGAAATATAGGACACCAAGTTTAAGGTGATTTGGTAAGATTCACATATTTTAGCGGGTTAAAAAAAAAATACATAGAAAGCAATTCCTAAAAAGCCAATGAAGAAAATATAAAGATAATATAATTTGCAAATAAGAAATTACAAAAAATAAATTTAATTATACCTTCAATCTCTCTTATGGCATCTCATTAACTATTGAAGGATGTGGACTTATGTCAAAATGGATGCATGAAAGCAACCATTAGGGGACTGTTTGGAAGGAAGTATTTTGAGTGTAAAGTAAAATAAAATAAAGGTTTTAACTTTATTTGTATTTAGAACCTCCATATAATGTCATTACCGCCATAATCTCAAAAATATTTTACATTATATTTATTTTATATAAAAAAAAGAAATTCATGTATTTGTAGAATTTTTTACCAAACAAGTTAATGTAATCAAATATATTACATTATTTTTATGTTGTATTTATTTTATATCGTTTTCTTTTTTTCACGCAACCATGCTAGAGCTCTAATCACTTTATGGTCATTGAGGCTATAATAGAGAATAAAATTCTAAATATTTATAATCAAAATATTTAGAAAATGGAAGAACTACCTTCACCTTTATCATAATATATATTAAAATTAATAAGCATTTGTAATTACACTTTTTTAGATAAATTATAATTATAAATTAAAAAAAATAATAATAATTTTTATGAATAATCTGTTTCACATATAGATGATATTGAGCCTCACTCTCTTTAGATCTATTAGAGGACTTGGTATTATCCTAACTAGAAGAACCACCACTTGATCTCCACCCTAAACCTCATCCTCTAACCATTTTTATTTAAACCTGTACAAGAAAAGATATCAAAAGAGTTAGGACACATCCATGATTTATACAACTAAAATTTTATAACAGTGAATGAATACATTTTATATATATATATATATATATGTTCATATCAACGTACAGATCGTCTCATTCAACCTTGTTGCTGAATCCCATTAATCAACCCCATAATTTAACTACCAAAAAGCTCGTGAAATACTAGGCCAAACGCATTCCATTTATGATAATTTAAATAAGCAACTTTATTTCATACGATCATTCATACTACGACAACACAGTTATAAAAGGAAAATTAGCTTGCGTTAGGCAATAGCACCACAGTTGCCATCGCCAATTTATTCAAAATTTATTAAGAATACTTCCTCCCTGTGATATCAGCTTTCATGGATTCAGTTCCTTGACCTTGTTCTGCGCTGCGCCCGACGCAGCCGCCGTGCCGTTGCTGTGAGGGATGTCGACAACAACAGCATTGCCGACGTTGGTGCCAGTCATCCAAATAGCGTTGTTGGAGTCGTCGTAGATGACGACGTTACGATCTTCCTGGAGGAGGAGATAGTAATGCCCTTCCTGGCGGTTGGTGCCGCTTTGCCAGATAACTATCGTGTCACCGTCAATGATGAGGTTGCCGTCGCGCTGCATGATGAGACGGCAGGTAACACCTATTCTGTTGGTCCGCGTCGACCAGACGTCCATTTGTTGTCATAGAGGACGAGGTTGCAATCTGCATGCTGAATAAGTAGGTGCCTTGTTGGAGGGACTCTCCCCCCCAAAGCCACCCGAGTGCGTTCAGGCGGGCGGCGGCGGAGACGGGAGTGGTTAGGAGGCTCAACAGAGCTTCCTGCGGAGAGGAGGAGGAGGGCTGCTGCTGAGCTGGTGGAGGAGGCCATGGCTGTGTTGATTAGTTGGGAGTTTGGGTATTGATTTACTTGGTTGAGTGAATGGTGAATGAGGGTTGGGTCTCTACTTATACTGGAAGCCTCACGTACGGGACGATGCAGGGTAATGAGTGAACATTGGGATATGACAAATTTTTAAAATAATCACGTTCTTAATCGTAATTAATAATTTAGACATCAAAAAAATTTTTTAAAAAAAATAAATCTAATCGTCGACGATTGGCGGCAGTCGGCAGACGGTCTGCCGACTGGCGGTTTTTTTTTTTTTTTGTTTTTTTTTTTTTTTGATAGCAGATAGAGAGAAGAGAGTTTTTTTGAAGCTTTCTAAAATAATAATAATAACAAAAAATATATAAAATATAAATATATAAAAAAATAAATAATAATTTATCTTTAATTATGTGAAATATATATATATTATATATATTATATATATATATATATATATATTAAAATATATTATTATATATATATATATATATATATATATATATATATATATATATATATATATATTTAGTCTCTCTCTTCTCTCCGTGCAACACACAAATAAAAATAAATAAATCTCTCTCTCTCTCTCTCTCTCTCTCTCTCTCTCTCTGCATGCTACCAAAAATAAAAAAACAAAAAAATCCATTGAGCCAGTCATTCAGACGACAAGCTTTTTTCTTAAAAAAATTTTTTGATAAAATACGATTAAAAAAATGTGTCTATTTTAAAAATTTGCCCACTGGGATATGCGATGCGAATTCTGGTGCGTGCATTGTGCCGCATCTGATCTGGTTAGCATTTTATCGTATCGTAAGTCATTCTTTGTAGTAATACTAATATTTGAAAGGGAATTACTACATAGAGCAATTTATATATATATATATATATATATATATATATATATTTTGATATATTAATAATTCTTTATATATTAATAATTCTTTTACATTAAAATTTAAATTATATTAAAAGAACTAAGAACGTTAGCTAATTTAAAATAAAATATATCTTTTTATATGTAATTTAATACATATACAAATATATTCACATTATGTTCCCTGCCTAAATTTAAATTTGCTTTCAAATGAATATAATATAAAATTTATTAATTTATCACTAACTGTTTTCATCTATTTTAATATTTTTAAGTAAATATAAAAAAAATATTGTAAGCCATATATATTTTTTCTTTGGGTAGAATCTTTTTCCAAGGGATGCGGGCCATTGATTAGAGAAAAATAATAATTTTCTATTATTAAATATTCGAGCTATATATTTTTCGATTTACTGTTGATCTTTAAAATAAAATTCTTTGCTAAATTTGTTCTCTTAATATTTTTAAAGGATTTTTGAACGAAAATACAATTTTAATCGCTTAAATTATGAAAAATTGCCTTGATATCTTTGATGAGTCTTTATATTTTCAATAGTATTTTGATCAACCTTTTTTTTTTTCAAACTTCAGTCATATAAGTACAAAACTTTATAAACTAGATGCTTTCTTTAAAGCTAAAGTTTTAATTTGGTCACTGTTTTGTCTATACTTTTCATTTCGAGTTGCTGACTTATTAAGCGAGCATAATATTGAATGAAACTCGAGAAATTGTTTAGAGTTAACTTTGAATTATTTACATTGAAATCCACAGATTTTATGAAAGTTTTTTTCAAGCAAGAATCTTAAATCATTATACATATAAAAAGCATACATTAATTATTAAATATATTATTATTTATGTATATCATTATATATTTAATGGAGAAATTATTCTTGTATAGTCGTATTGAAAATTTATTATGGTTCAATACATAATAATCAAGACAATCTGTACTCTATACAACTATACTTAATATCCTCTTCATTTATTGTGTTGAAAAGTTAATTTTGAGAATTAGAATTGTTAGAATATAGTAATTATTGAAAAATTATTTGAATTTTTTTAAAAATATTTATAATACCAAAATAAATTTTAAAAAGTTATTTTCTACAATAATTTTACAGCGAACTTTTCAAAAATTATAGATGCCCAAATAGATTATTGTGAAATTGTTGAATTGTTCTAAGATATTCGTTTATAAAAACGGTCATTGAACAATTCCTACTCTGTAAATAATTGATTTGATAATAACTATATTGAAGATATCAACTGAAGGAACTATCAAGATTTCTAAAATTTTAATATTAAAATTACAACTAATAGTTGAACCAATGCTTTAACAATAAGACTAAATCAATTAAGATCAATTTGATTCAATCTTTAAATTTTATCCAAATAATGCTCATCCTTGCAATTATTTAATTATCAAAATAGTTTTTAGGATTGTCTTTGAATTATGAAAGAATAGATTTTAACCAAATCATTTTCATCTGACGCAAATTATTATTAAAAAAATATATTATTTTATGTTTGTTGCTAAATCGTGATGGTAGAGTAAGAGTTTATGTCTTAGCCTTGTCGATAATCACACACGATATTTAAAGAGCGTAGGGAGCTTCTGAATTTTACGGAAAACCCTCGAAAAGAGGAAAACCACCTGGCCCACCCAGAAAATTTGTTCCACTACATGTTGCAAAGTACAAATTCTTCCCAATGTGGATTACAAGATGGTATGAGGTAGGAACAATAACTATGTAACAATGATTAGAATAAATTAATGGTTGATGAACTCACGCTGGTAATTTCTTGGTCTCACTCTTTTCTTCCTTGCTTTTCTTTCTCTTCTTCTTTACTTGTTTCAGCCTTCTTCACTTTTTTCTTCCCTTCATGTGGAGGAGAGTTCTATTTATAGATGGGAGGAGGGGCGCTTCAGAATTTATGCAAAGTCCGTACCTCGATCTGACGGCTTAGAATGGTTCCTTCGATCATTTGATGTATTTTGAGCATTTGATGCCCAAATGAAGTCGTAATTATGAGATCTTAGGCTCGTTAGATCCCCGTCGAGACGCCGATTTGACTATAAACACTCTATATTTAAGAGCTATTTTGGGATGTAATTGATATCCCAAAGATTCCAAGGATATTTGTGCTTAATCTCGACGGCCTTGACTCAAATCGTCGCTGATATTAAGATTCGACTTTGAGCGGTATTTTGAGCACCATATCGCTTGCCCCTATTTTGGATGAGATGTCTAATCATCCAAAATATATGCCAACCCATGACCAATATATTTCAAATATTCATATAAATCCAAGATGATACAAGCAAATCTACGCCTTTGCATGAGATTCGAGGTTATGAATTTATTTGGATGCTCACAAGCATTTTTGAGTCAGCACCGGGCGCTTATCTGACCGGGCGCTTGGCGACGCTGCGCAGAATGCGTGGTCAAAACCTATGGGTCGGCCCATCGGGTCGATCGCCACGCAAATGGGTCGCGAACGGCTGGGCTTGCTGGTCGGGCTCGGCGCCGTGGTCGTGCCGCGGGTCGCTGGTGGTCACGCGGTACGGTCGGCGGGTCGCGTCGGCGGGCCGCGTCGTCAAGTGCGGACGGTCCGGGTCGCGCGACGTCGGTCGCGCTGACGGTTCACCGGTTCGTCGCGGCGGTCGCTGGCGCCACGGTCGCTGGCGGTCTGGTCGCCAGTGACGGCTCTGGCCGGATCGGGTCGTACGAAGCTGGGCCCGCAACGGCCGCGTCTGCTCTCTTTCACGCGCGGCTCATAGCCTGGCTGGCGGGCCCGGCTCCAGCGCCCACCTCTGACCGACTGAGTTTTAAGCGTGAGATTTTTACCCTTTTACCTTGTGAGGGCTATACCGAAGGCTCCGCTTCTCCAAAGGTAAATCCAACCTGCTCTGACCGACTGGGATTGAGGCGATCGCCAATTCGGAATATACTAAGAAGGCTGTCGCATAATTGCGTTCCGCTTTCTCCTCAAAGGGGTGTAAACTCACCGACCGGATTGAGGCGATCAAGACCAGTAATATACGGCAGTCCTGCCTCAAAGGGGTGTAAACTAACCTAGCCTGACCCGGTCGAGGCAAGACCGTAGTCATACTAAGAAGGCTCCAGCCCCAAAGGTGTAACCAACCTAGCCTGACCGACCGGGATTGAGGCGATCACACCGTAGTCATGGCAAGGCTCCAGCTTTCTCCCCGAAGGTGTAAACTAACCTAGCCTGACCGACCGGGAATGGAGATCAAGACCAGAATATACAAGCGCTCCAGCTTTCTCCCCGAAAAGGGGTAACCAACCTACCGGACCGACCGGTTGGAGGCTATCAAGACTCGTAGGTGCTTCGATGCATGATTCCATGGCCGCATTGTCAAGATGGCTGAGAAACAATAATCGTGAGCCGCCACTTGCATGAGTCGAAAAGTTTAGAGGTAGTTCTCATACTCCTATTGGGAGGAATAGGTTCTCGCCTTTCCTCCTTTTGCACTTATCTTGTTCTTGCCCATTCGGTAATGGTCGGTATTATTTGACATTGCTAATATGGATGAATTGGATCCACCGAGGATTTTCGACCTATCAAGGTTGTTCGCCGAGTGTTACCGATGACGCTAACCCGCATGAAGAGATCGTGAAGTCCACCATGGACTTTTGACCTTTCCTAGGTTGTTTGTCGAATTTTGCTTAATGACATTAACCTCAGAAGAGGTCCGATCAAGTCCCCTTGGGATTGATCATATCGCTATTGAGATAACATGAGTTGTGTATTTCTCAAGTGGGAGGAAAAGCACCAATCTAGAACAGAGCTTGCAAATTCACTAGTTCAATGATATAATCATATGATGCGTATAAACTTCAAGAGAAAATGACAATACCAACAATAACGACAAGAACAACAATAGTCTTGACCCACCGTGGCTTATACAAGGGTGAAATGACAAACGAGATAAAAGTCACAATAATCAAAGAGAGTTACCGATAATATCAAGATTCTTAGTATTCCAAGTTCGAGGTAGAGTTTTTCCTTCGGTCCTTGAGCTTGAACGCTCGCTTGACCATGTTTATAACCACATGCCATCCTGAGAGGTGAGAGTTTATCATGTTGAGGGCCTTTTTTCCTCGCAGCCTCAAGACTTCGCAGACCAAGTCACCACGATACGAGGTTTTACTCTTGAAGTGGCGCCACCCGCTGGTGATATGAAGCACCGGCAGGCCATATCACGAAGTTTCGTGGAGTAGATCTAGTGCCGGAGTTTTTCTTCATTACTACAATGAGGACTTTGACTTGGAACCCCGATATCCACCGGTATGATAGCTTCGCATCAAAACACAAATTATATGGTGTTTCACCCGTGCGATGTAGTGCGGTAGGCCCAAAGAACATTCGGAAGTTCATCAACCCATTGCCCCCGCCTCAAGACGCTGCTTTTAGTCCTTGAGTATAGTCCTATTGGTAACTTCTTGCCCATTGGTTTGAGGATATGCTACCAGATGCGCTTGAATGTGAAGATCTTTGCAAAAGGACGAAAGACTTTTCCAAGAAATTGAGTTCCGCTTGTCGATGATCTTTGCAGAATAATCGACATATTATATTTTTCCGCAAATTGTTTAGCATTTGCCTCATGATTTTGGAGTGGTTCGCCTCTACCCATTTGGTGAAGTAGTCGACGGCTAGAATGATGAACTTTCGCATGCGATTGGGAAAGGTCCCATGATATCAATCCCCACTGAGCAAAGGGCCACGGCTTTGAATGGATGAGAGTTCATGCGATGTGAGGGAGGTTGAATGCAATTGACAACTTGCACATTTTTTGTGAACTCCATGCCTTGTTTCATTGTAGGCCAATAAAACCCTTGTCTCATGATTTTAAAGGCCAATGCTCTTCCTCCAAGGTGTTCTCCACATATTCCTAAGTGGACCTCTTTAACGCAGCCTCAAGGAAAGGCATTTGAGATATGGACCAGAAAGCTCGCTTGTATAATTCTCCTCCAATAACAAAGAAAGTTTGAAGCTTGTCTTCTGAGACGAAGCGGAAGTTGGATCTTCGTGAAGGGTTCCTCTTGTAGAAAAGATGGATCGGGTTTATCCATGAATATTCTTTTCCTCATCAATAGTTTGAATTTCCCATGACCCTTGGATGCTAGGATAATGTATTTCTTCAACATGCTTTCTCTTAAATAGATCTCCCAGGTAGTGAAGCTTAGCAAGAGCGCCCAGTATTCTTCTCTCGTAGTATGTGGATGATTTGATATGTTTTGAAATGAGTAAGAAGATTTTACCAAGTGAAGATATTGCACTGAGGATTGTGAGTATTAAAATCTCCTCCAACTTGGGAGGCTACGGGAGTCAAGATGAATTACTAAGTTTTGAGCTCAATCAAGTCTCAATCGCGATGAGAGCCTCATATTCACCATATTATTAGTGCGTGTGGAATTTTAAGCTAAGTCCATACTAAGGTATTCTCTGGGGAAATAAGTAAGATTCCCGCACACACCAAGATTTCAAGCTCCATCACAGAGGTCCATCGGGAGACGGAAAGCGTAGCGTGATAGCTCCTCTAGAGTTGGTTGGTATTCCACTATAAAGTCGCAAGTATTGAGACTTTATCATGCGAGGTAGAAAATTTATATCAAATTCTCTCTCTGCACCATTTGATTAATCTTCCGATGCTTCGGTTTCGTAGATGGCTCTAATGGTAAATCGTAAACGCCGATGGTGTGAGCTTGAAAGTATGGACGCAATTTTCGCCGAAAAAAACTAATGCCGAGCCATCGTCCGCGAATGGATAACGACTTTCTATATCGAGAGAATTTTGACATAATAAATTGGTTGTTGTGTCCCATCTTCTCATTACTAAAAGCGAGCTTGCGTGGGAAAGCAAGATACAAGTATAACGTTTCTCCTTGGATAGGTTTGGATAGTAGGGTGGAGATGCTAGATACTCCTTTAGTTGTTCAAAAGCACACGGCATTCATCGGTCCATTGAAAATTATTATTTTTAGCTCCCTTCAATATTTTAAAGAACGGTAAGTATTTATCTCCGGCTAGAAGCGGGATAATCGACAATTCGACCATTCGTTGGACTTCTTTGATATTCTTTGGAGGATCATATCTTGGAGAGCTTTGATTTTCTGGGGTTGGCCTCTATCCCGGTGAGTTACCATAAATCAAGAAATTTTCGGGCGTAACCCAAAGCACATTTAGTGGTTAAGTCGTATGTTATAGCGTCGAAGAAGATCAAAACATGTTTCCAAATCTGAAATATGTTGTGACTTTTCTAAGCTTTTTACTAACATGTCATCCACGTACACCTCCATTGTGTGGCCTAGCAGGTCTTTAAAAACCTTATTCATAAGGCGTTGATAGGTAGCACCGGCATTTTTTCAATCAATGGCATGACTTGGTAGCTTATAAACCTTTATATGTTTGAAATGTAGCCTCTTCATCTATTTGGGTTCATCTTTATTTGATTGTAACGAATAAGCATCAAAAGCGAGCATTTGATGTCGGACGTAGCATCCACATTGATCGATTCGAGGAAGAGGAAAACTATCCTTTAGGCGCCTTATTAAGATCGGTGTAATCACACATTCTCCATGTTCCACTTGTTTTCTTAACCATGACAACATTTGCCAACCATGTTGGTAATGTACTTCCGAATGAATCCCGCTTTGAGCTTGTTAACTTCTTGTTCAATAGCACGAAGGCGATCGGTGCAAAACTTCTTTTGGATGATTGGTTTGAGCGTTGGATTAATCTTGAGGAGTGCGTGATTACATTGAGTCAGGCATATGTCTGGGACTCCAAAAAATGTCTTGATTTAGCGAAAAGTATATTCTTCCTTTGTTGTTCGAGTAAGGATCCCACCTTTGTTCGTAATGGTTGGTCATCGATAATGCTATTGAGAGTAAATCTTACGAGAAGCTTTTTGAGGTACTTCTTCATCTCGAAAATTAAAAGTCTTCAATCTTGAAGGTGATGGAAGAGCGTGGTTGAGCTTATGCGAGGTAACATGATTGGGTGCTTGGTTTCCACAAACCACCCAACTCCATAGGTAGAATTTTATCTTGAGATGAGAGTGATAGCAGAAAATTGATTGGAGGGCCTCCCGAAGGCATTATATCACGAGAATCGACGACCACCATGGGTGAATTAATGAGTCACTTGTCGAGAAATTCTCAGAGGGTAACGGAAGAGTAATTGTCCCACGCGTCTTGGGTGATTATCAAACCCATATATAATGGCGGTGGTTGGAGCTTTTTCCTATATTAAGAAATGTTGAGTAAAATAAGACATCGACAGAACTCCCATTGTCGATCAAAATTCTTTTAACATTATAACAAGGATCACCGATCCCTGCATTGATGAAGTGGATCTTGATGAGGAACATGGACCCTTAGTCCGAGTCATTGAAAGTGATGGAATGATCAATACGAGACTTCTTTAACTCCGGTTCTTTGAGGCGTGGAGAATTTGGTTAGGTAGTATCGGTCCTCTGCGATTGTTTCAATTTCTCCAATTATTTGATGACTATTTGGTTGTTTTTTGATTGTCGGTTGCCCTTCAAGCGGAGGTGTGTTTGTTTGAGGTGGATTCTTCACAAATGCGTAGATATCCTTGTTGAATGAGTCTCGATTTCTTCTTTGAGTTGTATGCATGCTTGATGGTATGTCCGACTTGATGAAAGTGCAATATTGCTCGATTTCACGAATTTGGTTTCAATGGATGCGGCCACTTGATGCTTCTTCATTCGAATAGTCATCGGATGTTAACACGAGATGTGTTCAGGTGTGTATGTTTTTTACGGTCGAGGTTCATGTCGTTGATGAGGGGCGTGGAGGAGATCGATTACCTTGTCGCTTCTTTTGATGGGGCGGTCGCACTTCTCAGGGTGCTTTTGCTCATTGATTGTTCAAATTGTTTGCGATGGGCATTAATAGCTTCATCGTGGAGATTTGTATCGATGAACTAAATCGGCATATGGCGGTGTGTCCGCATTAAGGATGAATAGAAAGGCCACGGGAGTCCTCAGGAAAACTCCTCTTAATAATTGTCTACACTCGGTATTTGGCGAGCCTAAGGAGAACCTGGAAGTATTCTTTGAGTGATTCACCCTCATTTTGGATCAGGAAAGATGGGAGGAATCTTTAATGATTCTCCGATTCTTAAGTTCCCTGATCTTAGCGAGTTAGTTAAAGGTATGGATGGATCCCCGGAAGAGAGTAGAACCAAGAGCTTGCCCTTGAGGGTAATAGGAAAAAACTTGACAAAGCGGTGTGAGCTCGTTGGATATGCATGATAGTCTGTAATGTCGATATGTTCATGTGGTTGCCCCATCATAGGAATCAATGCTGGAAGCTTGAAACCTACGGAATGGGATGTTGAAGAATGGCTCCGGTGGGTGACTCCATAACCGCGGTGTGGGTGAAGATTATCTTGAAGATGAAATTCATCTTTGCGTCTAACTTCATGCGAATGTCATGACGATGAGATGAGCATGTGTGAAGCTATCGACAACAATGGTGGATTAGCCGGTTGGCTGCGATGGATGAGTAGAAAGCGATGTCAAGATGCGTTATGGTTTCCTCGGAGGAACTCTAACATCGGGAAGATTAGCATTTTGACCTCCTCGCGACCGATCTTGGGGTTCATTTGTCGTAAGTATTGCAGTCCTTGCAAAAGGATCATCTTGAGACTCCTCCATTCGGCGTACGATCCTAAAGAGATTCCGTTCAGCAAGGAGGTCATACTATCGAGAGGGGAGCAAAAGCGTTCTTGGTTGAGGGCGGTTTGAGTTGGGCGGGAAACTTTGTTGTGGCAGTGTTGCTATTAGCCATGACGTGGATATTCAGTATGATTGAAGGGTTTTCATCCTGACGGCGTAAGCTGTTGCGTCTTAGAAATCGTGATCGGTAGAGTAAAGTTATGTCTTAGCCTTGTCATAATGTCCACACGCAAGATATTTGAAGCGAGTAGAGCTTAATTTTACGTGGAAAACCCGAAAAAAGGAAAAAAACCATGGCGGTAAAATTTTCCATATGGATATGTTGAGTACAAATTCTTCCCAATGTGGGATTACAAGATGGTGTATGAGGTGACAATGTATGTAATGATGATTGAACGATTCTTGATGATGATGGAATCTTGAGTAACCGATGCGGGGTAATTTCAGTGCGGGGTGATGATGGCTCACTTCACTTTTCTTTCTCTTTCTCTTTGTTTTTTCTTTTCTTTTTTTCTTCACTTCATGAGGGATAGAGTTGTTATAGATGGGAGGAGGCGTTCAATTTATGCAAAGTGACTCCTCTTGATCGGCAAATGGTTCTTGATCATTTGATGTATTTTGAGCATTTGGATGCCCAAATGAAGTCAATTATGAGATCTTAGATAGATGCTGATTTGACTATAAACACTCATATTTAAGAGCTATTTTGGGATGTAGTGATATCCCAAGATTAGATATTCAGCTCGATGATTGACTCAAAATGGTATTTGATATTAAGATTGGACTTTGAAGCGGTATTTTGGATCAATGTTATCTTCATTGTATGTTACAAAATAAAGCTTAAAAAGAAACATAAAATAAAGTTAAAATAGAAAAGTCATCTCTTTGATGAAATAGTAAACCCTTTCACTATCATAGCTAAGCCTTTTCATAAGAAATATATTACACAAACCTCCATTTGATGCATTAATTCATGGAAGGACAGAGGAGCCATCGGCTCACAGTCATCGATAATAGAAACTTCGTTGGCTTTACAAGCGATGCGTCAAAGGGTTTAACTGCCTCAATCTTAAATAGTTGATTTTCTTTTCGGAAACTTCTGTTTAAATTTTGATAAAATGAGAAATATTTTTAAATATGCGGTTGAATTTTTATATTGTAAGAAAAAAATATTTTTAGCAATAAGTCACATGTTCATGGCTAATATGAATTCTATATAAATCATTAAAATTAAAATTTAATATTTATTTATATAATATTCAAGTATTATATTCACAATAAAATGTATGTAAACAGTTTTTTTTTACTTTAATAAAAATGATAATATTATTGATATTTTTAATACTATGATAAGTTAGGTATTATTTAAATGAATATTTAAAGTTAGATATTATAGATATAAATATATAAAATTATATGATATATATGTAAATTTATTAATGGTTTCCAAAGATTATTGAAGATGATCACATCTATATTGTAGTTTCCTTTTTATTTTATAATTATGTTTTTTTTTAAAATTATAAATTTATTTGATTTTTTTTATTTTTAATTATCTATTAATCATTTTCTATTTTATAATTATGTTTATTTTAAAATTCTAAATTTGTTCATTTTTTATATTTTTAATTATATATTAATCATTTCATTTTTTTTTTCAAAATAATAATTGAATTTTAAAATGTTTTGCTATGGTGTGAATAACTAACTTCTCTTGTAAAATAAAAAAAAACATCTAGTATGCGGTAAGATTCAAAAATGTAAGTTGACACATAGTAATAATTTGATCCTTTCTATATTGATAGTTTTAATAAGAGATCTTGGGTTTCAATATGTTATATATGTGAATTTATGATTATAAATGTTAAAAAAAAACAATTCTTTATAGTAGTTTTAATACTTAAATTACCCAATATATCTCTCTTCACAATCTCATGCAATGATATGCGTAATTTAAAAATGTTGTTGATTTCAACTAGATCATCGTTGTGACAAATTTAACTAAAAGATTTGAATAATTTAAACTTTTTTTTTTTGTTATTAAACTATAATTTTCAATAATTAATTTAATATATATATATATATATATATATATATATATATATATATATATATATATATATAAAATATTGAATTTTGAAGCATAAAGTAGATATAAACTAGATTATATAAATCCCAAAATTAACAATAATTGATAGACATTAAAATTTCATAATCAAATCTTGATAAGAAATGATTGCGTCAAATCTAACCCATAAACTTAAAATATAATTGAAAATTTTACGATATCGGTCATTTCTAAAAAATATGAAGTGTTTATATATAAATTGAGCGTCTTGATGGCCATCTAACAAGTGATCTCTATTGACTTCATTTGACTTCAAATACTTAAAATGTGAGATGATCGAATGAACCATTTCGAACGTTAAGATAGTGGTTTGGATTTTCATGTATTTACATAGCGTCCTCTTCATAAATAACTCATTCTTCATGCAAAACAGAAATTTCAGGCTTGAGATTCCGGCTGATCGTTGATCTTTGCCGCAATACAATCTTGTCATTTTATTAAAATACCATATCTGACCATATTTGCTGGTCGTTTACCATGGTCCTCTATCATCATTTTAAGTTAATATGCCGACCATTTTAATATCGTTTCATCATATATGAATCGCTTTCATATCGGCCTATCAAATATTGAAAACTTATGATTACTTATTTATCTTCTTCTATTCTAATACCACATTGACCATCTTTATATTATCATTTTAATTTCGTTTATCCTACCTATCACCATATTATATCTAATGTCGTGATTGTACATGATTGATTCGTTATCGAACTTTCTATCTGATTATGTAATCGTATTGGAAAATTTTATTTGAAATAGATATAGTGAAAACTTAATAATAGTGATTTCTATCGATTTTCAATAAAATCGCTTTCTTTGTTAATTAAATATTTAATCAGATTCTAAAGAGTAAACTTTTATATGATTTTTTCAACAGTTCTAAGTTCATTATGATCTAAATTAGTTTGCTTTTAGTAAATCAAAATTTTTAAAATATTCCATTTTGTCATACATTTCATTGAATAAATGAGTTCATTAATACAGATTTTTTTTGCTTATTAAGATTTAAATTAAAATTAAAATTAGTAATGCTTTTAGCGCAAAATTGACGGCTTTCTTATTTATTTAAAAAAATAAAATATATAAACATGGGATTTTCTTTTAAACCATGAATTGTCTTTGAGCACATAAATATTAGTCCTCATAAGAATGATTATTCATCTAAAAGTAATAAAGTAGGCATGATGTGAAAGATAATGCTTGGGTGAAACGTTGAATTTTAGTACCGTCGGGTCAGATATAAATGGAGGTTGTAATACATACGTAAATATCAATATTGTCCAATTACTTTATTGCTTAAATGAAATCTACTTTCTTGCACATTAACTTATTACAAGATTTATGAATTTATGTTCTTGTAGTGAATAGGAAAAATTTTTTTTTAAAAAAATCTATAGCAGCGTTTTTTTTGTCAATGAGAATAGATAAAACTGCTATCATTAGGTTATTATAGTGAATTAAATCCATTTTCATTATGAAAATTTTTAGATCAAACCGATTTTGATCACTGAGTGAATATAAATGGCCAAAATTATTGCTAATTTAAAATTAAAGTAAAGTAATTTTATTAAAATGATATTATTGAAAAGTAATATATATATATATATACACACACATATGTAGGCAAATAAATAAATTAAAAATTGGATTAACTTCTTGATTAGGAAATACCTTCACATTGCTTTGAGCTTACACATTTTCATTTCCTCCTATCATCGTCTTCTCAGATCAAATTTGACCATGATTTCATTGCTTTTAGCATATAGTGATTTTAATCAATTAAATATCTGAGGCCTGATTTCAATCGCTATTATATTCAATAATAACTATTGTATATACTTCTTAGAAGTGGTCAAAATCATCGTAATTAGTGAAAATTTGAGCATGTCTAATATATCAGTAATATTTTGAGCATAATTATTGAAAAGAATAACAGCTTTGCACAACGTGAGGAGCATTTAACCTGAATAAAAAAAAAGCATCATGCTCACATATTCATCCATAATCTCTCATTTTCATACAGACTCATTTGGTCTTTGTATTTTCAAAATGCTGACTCGATCCTTTATAATTTCTGTATTTACCACCTTAGTTGATTCTAACACCTCTGATTTTCTACAATGATAGAAATATTAGCGTAAATTTTAGAAATCAACTCTTCTAGCTGATTATAACTCCCACATTTCATAATTGATTTAAAATTTGAATAATTTTTTTTACTTAATCTCTATTTCCATGCCCATAACTTCAAATTAATTTCAACATACATTGTTTAACTTCTTTCTCAAATGGTGAGTGAAGAAGAAGAAGACTTAGTTAGACTACTAAATGGCGGTTTAAATGTGAAGGTTTGAACAAATCATGATTATTAAATAATAAATATTTTAAATCAAACTTATTCAAAAACAATTCTAAAAGTTTTGACTAAATATTGAGACTTATTTCATTTAAAATTGATTGTTTTAATATTTCTTCAACAAAAATATGGTGTGGAGACATTTGTCCAATTATGCATGTCATAGGAATAAGTCAATTTTTATTATGGAAGTTTAGGTGCAACTTTAATTTTATTTTTCTAGATGTCATCTTTAAGCATTATATTTGATACGCCCCTAAAATTAATTTGATCAAGACGAATCTCAAGATTTAAATGCTTCGATCTAATCACCGATTTCAGAACTTACAAATAAACGACCGCCTCGATGAGACGAACATAGACATCAAGCATAGTCTGATCCAAGCTCGAATCGACTCAGATCAAGCTATATCGAGCATGAAAATGGATCCCGATCCGCCAAATGGTCACCAAAATCGACATATTTATAGTCGATCGAGGCTCCAAGATGAATCCAACGAATCCAAGAATCACCCAATTCGACATCATTAAACCGCATCATCAAAATACACCGCTCGATCGAGGGGATCGCGACCGGGTCCGATGGTTATGGGAGTGGTTGGAGTTTTCCAATTTACAAGGCCCACTCCCAAAAAATCTATAAATAGAGCTTCATTCTCACCTTAAGAGGACCGACCGATTTGAAGACCGAGAGCTCGAGAACCTCCCCGACCTCGACGCCGAATCTATCACCACCTGCCACCACCAAGTCTCAAGATCGAGCGCCTGGAGATCGCCTGAGGACTAGAAAGACCACCGCCTTTCTCCTCAAGATCAAGAGGTGGCTCCCAAGATCGCCTCCGCTTTTGGGAAACTTCTCCCTTGGGTTGGAGTTGACCGATATTGTATTTTCTACACTCTAATATTATTTCCGCCTCAGAAACACCTTCTTCTCCAACTAACGAGAAGCAAGGACCAGATCTTTGAACACATAGTGAAAGTTCTACGATCAAGGCCCCGTGGTTTTTTCCCTTAACGGGTTTTCCACGATAACCCCGTGTTCATATCCCCTTGGATAATTTTTGGCTACAATAAGATCTCGTGATCTACCTAATAAAATTCTCAAGACGCAATGCTTACCGCTCAGTGGGAACAGTTCCCCATTGCTATATCTCCAATATGGTAAACGGGTTTGCGCCCAACGCTCCTCATTCTCGTGATCAAGGACGCCAAGTCTCCAACACTTCTCTACATAAGACTTCGTCCCCGTGTGAGGGTCCCGCCCCTCTTTGGAAGATCGCTCAAAGGATGGAGGATTCCCGAACGAAATTCTTCGACTCGCGAGAGGACCGAAAACGCTCCAACACGCCTGGAAGAGCCACGTTCGCACGCCTCAGATAATCATTTTCTTCCCGAGAATGATTACCCGGAATGCCGGATCAAGTAGAAACCCTTGGCACCACATCCGATGTCAACTGATACCGCCAGCTTCTACTCACCCCACACGAATGGCTCAACTCAGATTGGTGAAACTCCACGCCACCTTATACGCTGATGAACTACGACGGTGCGTGAAGAGTTCTGCAAACAATCAATGATCCATTCTCCGCCGCTCTTCCAAAACTCGCCCTCGCCCGAGATCATCTCGCAATACCCGATTCGAGATTCAAGCTTCCCAAAGATGGACCCTTACGATGGCACAACCGATCCAGACGAGCATATCGATCACTTTCGAACGATCATGCACATTCGCCGCAAATGACTCGTCTTGTGTATTCCGCCGACTCTCAAAGGACGCTCGCATTTCTGGTTCTATTCGCTAAGGGGTCCGTCCGATCATTTGGAGAGCTCGCCGATTTTTTTGTAGAGCGCTTCCTCGGCAAACAAGAGAATCATCGTGATTCATCACATCTCTCCGAATCCGTAACGATGGAGAGTCCTCAAAGAATACTTCCAGGTTCTCCTCTCAAGCCATGATACCGTGAGATCCGTAACTTTGAGGGCGTGCTTCTGAGGACTCCGCCAGATACTTATTCACAAATTCGCCGACGGTTATCAAGGTTTCATCTACATGCTTGAACCACCAAGCACAGTTTTAAGAAGGTTCCCAAAGATGATGTTCAAACATCTCGTAAAAAAGAAGAGAGGCAAAGAACCTCCCCAAAACCTCCTCAGAATGACCTCGATGACTCAATCAGAGGAAATATACGGCCTCAACACGCCATGCGAACATCCCATCAAGCTATTCAGAAGAGGATGGCGCCAAGTGGCCGCACCTTTAAAGCCGGAATTGGAAATCAAGAGAAATTTCGCCACTTTCACCGTAAGGGCACACCACCAAGAAGAGTGCCACCAATCAAGGAGGAGATTGAAAGACTAATACGTGGGTATTCCAGCCGCTTTATACAAAACCAACCCGCTGTCTCAAAGAAATGCCGGGGCAACCACGAGGAACCGCCTGCCGGAGAGATAGAAACAATTGCAGAGGGCTGTTATCTAGCCAAATATTCATCATTTCAAGAGCCGTGAGCCGGTCAAGAAGTCTCGCTGACCATTCTATCACCTTTGATGATTTAGATCTAGGGGCTTCAGATCCCACATCAAGATCCCCTTGTCATCAAGCGGTCGATCCATGCTTCAATATTAAAAGGATATTGATCGACAATGGGAGTTCGTTGATGTTCTTTTACTCCACTTTCCTTAAAGATGGGTATGTAAAGAGAGAAGCTTCAACCCGCTGCCGGCCCAATCGTATGGATTTGATAATCGACGATAGTGGAAGGGACAATCGCCTTCCCGTAACTCTTGAGAATTTCGACACGCAACCCACTTGATACAATTTATTGTAGTCAAGTCCGAGTCCGCTGCAATGCAATATTTGGGAGACCTCTCCAGTTTATATTCGCAATACACATCTGCGCTCACCTCAAGATGAAATTCCCGACACCGGCATCTAAGTGGAATCAACAGATAGCACAAGCGTTATCAAGCAAGCCCGCCCATTTACGCCAAGAACCTCAACATCGAGACTTCGACCCACGAGAGGGATGCCTCAAAGGGCTTCTCCAGCTTGAAGATGTAATTTGTCTTCCTATCTCGTAAGTTGATCCATCGCGAAAGGTGAAGGTGGGATCGTTGTCGCTACCGATCAAATCGTAATCAATGAGATTTTCTCGCGTAAAATCAAGATATCTTTGCGAGCGATCCGATACTCGGCATTGACCCAAGTCATTACGCACTCCTCAAAGTTGACTCAACCTACAAGCTGCGATACGTAAGAAAAGAACCTTCGCTTCAACGACATTGCGTCATAGAACAAGAAATCACCAAACTTCGGAAGTCAAGTTCATTCGAGAAGTCTACTACCCACCGGTTGGCTAACGAGTGTTAGTCAAGAAGGCCAACGTTCTCGGAGAATGTGCATCGACTACACCGACCTTAATCGCATGCCCAAAAGATAGCTTCCCCTTCCTCGTGATCGAACTAGTTGATGCGACATCGTGACATCGATGTCGAAGCTTCATGGATGCCTATTCTGGCTACAATCAAATCATGATGAACAAAACAGATGAGGAAGCAACATCCTTCCAAACAGATAAGTATACGCTATCGTCATGCCATTCGACTAAAAAATGCGGAGCAACATATCAACGCTTTATGAATAAGATCTTCAAGGATCTTATAGGGCACAATATGGAGGTGTATGTTGATGATACGTGAAGAGCTTGGAAATATCACAAAGATATTTCGACCGTTGTTTTGACATTCTTCGACACTACAAGAGGCTCAACCCAAGCAAGTGCATTTTGAGTTTCCTGGAAATTCCTAGCTTCATGGTCACTCAGGGATGAGGCCAACCCCGAGAAGATAAAAGCACTCAAGGACATGTCACCTCCAAGAACGATCAAGGAAGTCCAACGCTTGACTGAAGGATTTATCACGATTCTTGGCCCGAGAGATAAGTATCTACCATTCTTCAAAATCTTAAGTCCAGGAAATGGATTCCAAAGGGATGATGAATGTCGACGCTGAGCAACTTCGAGTCTATTTAGCTTCCCTCTATTATCAAAGCCTATCCAAGGAGAGAAGTCAGACATCTATCTTGTCGCTTTCTTCTCATGCCGTAAGTCCGTCGATACGCCGAGGAGAATTCATCGCAACGACCCATTTATTATGTCGCAAAATCCTTCTCGATACCAAGGACGCTATCCACTAGCCAGATAAGACAAATATTCTAGTGCATTCTCGCATCTAAAATTGCGACCGATTTCGTGCCCACACCATCAACGCCTACACTCATCTTCCATTAAGAACTATTCTCGCAAAAGCCCTGTATCGGAAGGTTGATGAAGTGGTCACCGAGCTTGGAGAGTTTGACATCCATTTTCTTCCACGCCCCGATATAAAGTCACAAGTGCTCGCCGACTTGTAGAATGTACCATCCCATCACCACCGAACAGATCATTCATCACTCCATGACAAATCAATGGACATTATATGTTGATGGAGCTTCGTGTACTTCCTAAGGGAGCGTGAATTTTGCTTATCTCCCCAAGTAAAATAACTTTAGAGTACCTGCCACTAAAGTTCCCTACCACCAATAATGTCGCCAGTACGAGGCCCTCAAGCAGACTAAGGCTCGCCGTGAGGTCCGTAACTTAGCCATCTACACAGACTCACACGGGCCTCAGTTGAAGGAGACTGAGCACGCCATCCGCAGCTTGCTCAAGCCGCCTTTTGGCAAAGTCACTTCTTGCCGTAATCGAGACCCATCGATAACTCATATTCTAAGGAGCGTAACACGAGCGATGCCCTCTCCAAGTTAGCCACAACAACAGAGATCTTTTCAAGAGAAAATACATGGAGGACATCCACTTTCCCAAGATTCAAGGCCCTCGGGTGATACAATCTCGAGGACCCAAAAGAATCTTCATGGATTGACCCGATCATGTCCTTTCTTCAAAGCGGCCTTGCCAACAGACCCACCGATGCTATCCGCCTCCGCAGAAAGTAATCGAACTTCACCATAATCGGTGATGAACTCTACAAGCGGTCCTTCTTAGGGCCCTACTTAAAGTGTCTACCACCTTCGGAGGCTAACTATGCAATGCGAGGTTCATTCGTGAATTTGTGGTGAACATTTGGGAGGAAAAGCCCTCGCCTCAAAATCATGAGGCAAGGTTTTACCGCCTACAATGAAGAAGGACGATTGAGTTTGTAAAGAAGTGTAACAAGTGTCCATTCCAATCTCACTCATACACCATCTCAGTAGAACTCACCACAATCCAGCCCGCCCTTTGCTCAATGGGGATCGATATAATGGGACCCTTTCCCATTGCCACCGGCAACGAAAATTCATAATCTTGGCCGCTGATTACTTCAATGGCGGGTGGAAGTAACCGCTAGCCAAAAAATCACCAAACAAATGCCAAGCAATTTGTCCGAAAAATATTATTTGTCGCTTCAGATTCCAAAAAAAATCATCATCACCGATAATGGACGCAGTTCACGTGAAAGACATTCACATCTTTCTCGCCAGAGTCGATATCCGCTTAATCCACATACCGATCCCATCCACAGTGCAAATGGGCGTAATCAAGTCACCAATAGACAATACTAAAAGGGCTAAAGACACGACAACCACGCCGGGCAATCAAGAACTATCCAATGTTCTTCGCTTACCGCACTACATCAAGGACCCCTACCGAGAAACGCCGCATAACTGTGGTTTCGAACCGAGGTCGTTATTCGACATCCCCGAGCCCTAAACCCATAACTTTGATGCAAAGAACGACGATAAGCTTCGATTCCATCCGATCTCCGCAAGAGACCCGCACATGTCAAGACCAATGGCTTCCTATCAAGAAAGGATTGCTCGAGGTTTCAACCGGGTAAAGCCATGACCAATATCCGCTGGGGACCTCGCCCCGTAAGTCTCACTCGCCAGAAAAGGCCCACAAATGTAACAAACTCTCACCCGCTTGGGAAGGCCCGTATGTGGTGGTGTCTAAAATCAAGCCCGCACGCTCAAGCTTAAGGATAGTATGGGAAGACTCTCCCACGCACTGAATGCTACAAACCTCCGTGGTACTACCAAGGATTCGCCTTTTATTCTAGAATGCTAAAAAATATTATCATCGCGGTATGTTTGTATTGAATTGTTATATCGAACATTTATCGATACTGTTTGTCATTTTATTGTCCAACCTCGCATCGGTGTTTGGATTTATGTTTAAAGTTCTCATACTTATTGTGACTTTCGTGCTTGCATTTTAAAACACTAGATACGCAACTATTGCATCTCATTGAGGTAAGATCGATCTGATTTATCGATCTTCCTATGTTAACATCGTCAGTAACGCCTGATAAACAACATTGGATAAGTTTAACCTCTTACTTTTCCATCATTAAACGCGACACACAACCCAGATAGTCAAAGGTCCTGGATTCATCTTTCCATACATCGTCGATAACAACCTGATAAGTATAATCATAGACACAACTTTCCATAACGTTAACATCATCGGTAAACGCCTCATACACAACCTCGATAGTCAAAATCTCGATTCAATTCAAGATCTTCCTATAGTTAACATCGCCGAGTAACGCTCGATAAACAACCTTGATAAGTTGGCAATCCTCTATAGACGCCTACAACTTTCTCCATAACAAAGTTAACATCATCGAGTAAACGCCCGATACACAACCTAGATAGATCGAGAGTTCTAGAGAACCTCTATAAATATATTCCGCAAGTTTGTCATCAAGTAACGCCGTAATGATCTAATAGATCGAATTACCCTAAAGGGATTCCCGATGATCTCTTCTACGCAAATCTTTATCATCGAGTACGCTTTGACACACAACTCCGGAAATATTCACAAACAATTTTTGTGGATTGTTAATACTTCTCGCAGAACATACAAGTACAATCAACCAGAAATAATATACAACACTGAACAACTGCAACATAAAGGAATTACAACTACACAGTCCTGATGGTCTCATCAGTAGATGATGAAGAACTATCAGTCATCCTCGCCGCTAGAAGGGTCTGGGAAGTTGGGCTAGAGAAAGGACCTCAACACTGCCTCCTAGCCATACACGCCAAGCGTGTCCCCTTCAAGAAACCTGATGAAGCCTTCATCAACACACCGCCGCCTCCAAAGCCTTCACCTCTACATCATACACGTGGTCTCGCCTCAACGGATCCTCAGATGATACTCTTGAAGGTCGAAGTTCTTGAAGTCCTCCACGTGATCCGCTCTCCCGACCCGAGATAAGGCGCTCTTTCTCCTAAAGGCGAAGGCCAGAATCCCTGCTTCTTGCCTCAAGACCAAACCTTCTAAAAGATCTTCGATCCTCATGCGAGCAACCAACCTCGTTCTAGCCTCCACTAATTCATCCCAGTCCGCTTCAACTTCCGACAAAAAGAAAGAGAAGTCGCTGAGTCGCCAACTCCCCGCACTCATCAAGTTGATTCTCCAACACGGACATCTCTTTACTTTCTCCACATACCGCTTATATTCACCATGGAGAAACTTGACCTTCACGAACTCAATTCATTCAAGACAAGTTCATTTTGAAGTCAAGTTCTTGCTTCAAGATTCAAATAAGAAAAATTACGTTAAGCACCGTGAAATGGGAAATAAAAGATGATGAACGCAAGAAGGATTGCTACCAGTTCTTCGGCATGCTGACGACCTACGCAGGAATGATTCAACACGTCCTCAGGAATGAAGATCCTTGGGGGACGACTACTCAAGGCCCATTCTTTTCGCATTCGATATCACCATCACCTCTTCGCTCTTTTCCTCTTCTCTATTGGATGGGTCCTTCGCTGGAAGAAGCCGAGGACGCAGATCGGCCTGAAACCTTTGTCGCTTTCAACGAATCGCATAAGACCGCCGGATGAATAAAGCTCAACAAAGATTCCTCCCAAGACAAATTGCCGATATATCAATCTCAAATCAAGATCTTCAATATTCGAATTTCGCCCCAGATATCTTCATCAAACTCAGGGAATGGGTAAATCTGCCTTTCCCCATTTCAAGACCCCGCCATTCTTCAAAAAAGAATCGCTTGCCCAACTTTTGGGAGAATCCTTCGTCCCAGATCACCGACTCGCAGTGATACTACCATGTGCATCGCAGTAAACTTGCACATCCGCCAGGTAATCGAGCGTCCCACTCAAAAGACTATAAGTCCCATCACGATCGCCATCGCCCGCCGAAAACTGGAAATGCAAACCTCGATGTCGACAAAATGGTGATCATCTGGGAAACCGCAATCCGCCCAAACTCATCTCGTAAATGGTGAAATACCCCGAGATTGCTCTATCGCATTCTTCTGACACTTAAGAACCAAATCATTCGAAAATAATATTTTTCCAAGCACCATCAATGTCTCCGTGATCGACGACTCCACGAATCTTCGGCCTCCCATTTTAGGTTCTGCCGCCTCCTGCTGGTCTGACGTGTCTCTTTCAAAAGATTCTCACCCATCTACAAACTCACCCAAACTCGCTAGATGAAAAATTATCCAAGAGTCCCAAACTCCCACCGTGGGAGGGCTATGCACTAAGAGGAGGTGAGGTGGATCCAAAAGAGTGCCCAAACGGGGGAGGGCACTCAAGAGGAGAGAGGATCCAAAAGAGTGCCCAAACTCACCAGGGGAGGGCTATGCCCCAAGAGAGGAGAGGGATCCAAAAAGAGTGCCCAAACTCCCACCGTGGGGAGGCTATGCACTCAAGAGAGGAGAGGTGGATCCAAGAGTGCCCAAACTGGGGGAGGCTACACTCTAAGAGAGGAGAGGATCCAAAAGAGTGCCCAAACTCCCACTGGGGAGGGCTATGCACTCTAAGAGGAGAAGGGAGATGAGGTGTGCCTTCTCCCTTAGCCCTGGGGTTTTAGACCCTTCTAGGGGCAAAAGCAAAAAAACCGCCAAACCGCTTCAAAATCATCAGCCGGCTGGGCTCGGCCGTGCTCACATACAGACCGAAGGCCACAGCTAGCTACAGCATCAACCGGGCCCATGTCGCCGCCGGTCATGGCGAACGTCATGGGTCGAACTGCTCCATGAAGCCAGAACTGCCGGGTTCGACCGGCCTCGCGAATCCGGCAGTCGCGAACTGCCAAGCTTCGCCTTAATCCGCTTCGCCCAAATTTCGGCATCACTGCCTCCGGGCTACGATTCATGCATGTTTCACGCTAATAATCTCCGAGCCATGGCTTTTCATGAGGCTACAAGGCTTCATGGATAGTAGGCCACATCACGGGCCACGCACCAAGGAAGCTCCTCGTTTCTCCTGATCGATCCAGAATTCAAATCTCACTCAAGATACCTATAATATTATGCCCTACATCGCCTTCCAGTATATATGCATGAAGATCTGCTCTCAAAACGCATTGATGGACTCTCAAATTTCATTGAGAATTTGCTATTTTCAAGATTTGACATATATATTTTGATGACGAGATAATGTCACCCAAAATATAAGAATACATCCTCAAAAAAATTAATTGATCAAGCAAATCTCAAGGCATTTTCGTAAATGCTTCGATCTAATCACCGACCAAAGAAGCTTACAAATCAACGGCCTCGATGAGACGAACATAGGACATCAAGCATACCGATCCAAACGAATCGACGATCAAGCTATCGGAGCATGAAAATGGATCCCGATCCGCCAAATGGTCACCAAACCGACATATTTATAGATCGAGCGGCCAAGATGAATCCAACGAATCCAAGATCACCCAATTCGACATCATTAAGGCACCATCATCAAAATACACACCGATCGGGGATCGCTGCCGTCGACGAGTGGTTATGGGAGTGGTTGGAGTTTTCCATGAATTTACAAGCCACTCCCAAAAATCTATAAATAGAGCTTCATTCTCACCTTAAAGGGGGACCGAATCGATTGAAGACCGAGAGCTCGAGAACCTCCCTGACCGACGAATCATCTAAGACTACCTGCCACCACCAAGAAGGCTCAAGATCGTGAGCTCGCCTCTGGAGATCGCCTGAGGACTAGAAAGACTCCGCCGCTTTCTCCTCAAGATCAAGAGGTTCCCTTAAGATCGCTCACCGCTGGGAAACTTCTCTGGAGTTGACCGATATTTTCTACACTCTAATATTATTTCCTCAGAACACCTTCTTCTCCTAACTAACGAAGAGCGACAGATCTTTGAACACATAGTGAAAGTTCTGACGCAAGGCCCCGTATTTTTTCCTTAACGGGTTTTCAATGATAACCCCGTGTTCATATCCCCGCCATGTGTGGATAATAAGCTACGACAAGATCTCGCATCTACCTAATAAAATTCAAAGACGCAAATAATATTCTATTAATTAATCAAGATATTCTTGAGAATCATTATCTTGATTTACATATTCTCTTATTGATGCTATTTTTGTCCTATTGATTTTTTTTTTTTGTGAGAATAAAATTATGAAAAATTAATCTAATCAAATGGCACCAATATATTTATTTATTGTGCTTATCTTATATGTCAAATCTTCAATTATTTCAATTACAAGAAAGTCTAACATAGCAATAAATATAATTTTAAGAAAATAAAAAAAATAATTCCAAACAGTCCAACAACTTATATATGTAATTTTTTTTTTTAATTTTTATTTGTTTTAAATTATATTTATTACTAAAAATTCAACTTGTCAATTCCTGATATATATTTTGAAGAAATATTTCAAAAATTGCTTTTGGATGAACAACAATTCTCTTTACTGGCAATACGCAGATATAAATCAGTTTTATTCCGTTAAGCTTGTCATTAATTAATTTTATGGGTAAGTACGTACGTGGCAAAATCAGTTTCTAGAAATGAAAGAAAAAAAAATAACAATGAATGCTTGCGTCAAGGCTGCCAAATTGATTTGGCTTATCTTCAGAAGTCCAAAAAGTAAAGCTAAAGTCCTCCCTTCCATTATTCACAAGGCTCAAACAACTTTCATTAAAGAAAAAGATATTGCTGAAAATATCATTCTATATGAAATCGTTGGGAATTTAGCTCTACTAGTTTTGAAGATAGCTTCATTGCTAAACTTGATTTGAAAAAAGCTTTTGATTTGATAAATAGGACTGCAATTTCAAGAGATTGAATCTAAAGGATTCCTCAATTCATCAAGTGGATCGAGGCATGCATCACTGGTGCCTTATTCTATAGTTTTCAATAGAGATTAAAGGGTACTTAATAAATGTGCAAGATGTCCCTATCTACCTCTAGGATTATGGATTCCTTCTCCTGCTATTTAGATAGAGGTCCACCTTCAAAGATTTAATTTATTTTCGTGTTAATTGTGGGTATCTCATCTTATTTGATGATCTTTGTGGTGGGAAAAGCTAATGCCTAACAAGGGCATCTAAAAGCAATGGATGTTCTTTCATCCATACGGCCTCATAGTCAATGGGAAAAGTTCTTATGCCTAAAGAGGTTACATATTTTTGCAGATCTTTGTGTTAATTTGGCAACATTTCCTTTCCACTACTTTCTTTGGTATGATGAAAGTAATTCACTTCAATTTAATTGATAAGTTGTATAAATATTTTGGAAGAGTAAGTTGGAGGTCGATTATTCGATCATCAATTCAATGTCACCTATATTGGTGTAATAAATTCAAAAAATCAATTCTATTACATCTAATTTTCATTAAAAGAGAAACTTCATACTTGAACAAAACTACTCTCCTATGGAGGAATGTCTCTCTTGCTCAACACTCTACACTATTTGCAAAGTTAAGTTAATTAGAGGTTGCTCAAATTTTCTTCAACTTTAGCTTCTGGGTCTTCAACAAATAATTATGGCAACAATCTCTACATCTAGGAAAGATCTTAAAGCTATGGCTCATTTAAGGATTGTAATGGGTTTAAACTCCTCCTTTCTCTATTTTTGACCCATGGTGTGGGGTTTTCTCTATGATATCTTGGTGATTTTCCTATCTTCAATAAACACCCCACTCTTGGTAAGTGAAATCCTTTGTAAGACTCTTCCTCTAAATAATCAAAGTTCTATTTGTTTTGATCTAAGTTCTGCCTGGACATGGTGTTTCATGGAAGGGTGATAAGGATATTACCGCTAATTTGATTAAACTTATTATGTTTGATAGCTTACTCGTGTTCTTATGATATTTGGTTTAAAGGAATAAATAAACCAAGCTTTGTATTCTGGATGGCAATGCTTGGGGCCTTAAAACATCATTTACTCCAATCTAGGGGTTTTCTCGTGCTCTCATATCTGTAAAGAGGTTTATGAATCACACACTCACCTTTTCTTTGAATTCTCTTACTCAATGAATTTGCTCAGAAGCTAAAGGCTCATTCTTCCTCTTTGACACGCCTCTTGCTTTAGCTTAAGCTCCTGGAGCATAAGGCTATTAAACGGCTAACCGCTTAATTATCGCTATGGGTATACTTATTTGAGGGAGAGGAATAGGAGACGCATCGATGAAGAATTATCTTCCTCTAGTCTCACTGCTCGTATTAAAATGAAGATAGGATACAAACTTCGGAGATGGAAATTCAAGGAAAATTGGCCTGTTCCAGTTCTGGCTTTGCTGCAGAAGTGGAAGAACTCTGATTTTTGAATGGTTGCTTTTATTTTATTCATTTCGGTTTTTGGAAGTGTTCTACTAAGGCATTTTTGTTCCCCGTTGGCTCCTTGCAACACTTACGGTTTTGTTGGCTCCCGTCGATATCCTGGACGATGATGAAAGGTGCTCATTGGAGCTTTTTGCTGCCTCGGATGAAGACCAACCCAGTTGGTTCCTCATCCTGGTGTCCTCTCTGCAACCTCGTCTAACTGTCTATGCTATGGGCTCTGGAATTGGTTCGTTGTTTTTCTGAACGTTTGAAATCTACTGAATAGTTTGGACGACAGGAAGGCAGAGTTGGATGCCGTTGAGGATTTGGTCTTCCTCTCTGGGTCTGGTTCTGTGATTTTCTAGCTGGTCGTGGTTGTTTCCTTTATTTCTGAGTCTAGGAAAACTCTCTGCCTTTGCCTTAGTGTCTCTAGTTTTACTTCATTTACTTTGTTCCTTCTTATGGATTACACTGTAACATTTTCTCTTATTTGGAATATATTGGGCTAAGGCTCTTAATTTTTTCCAAAAAAAAAAAAAAAAACTCCATGTGCAAATATTAAGCTCAGGGTGACTATCACCACACATGAGTTGATTGCATGTGTCATTCGAATCTCTCCCATGTCAAATCTTAGATTCGCCGCCGCCCATCCTTTTTTTGCTGGAATAAAAAATAATAATAAAAAAAGCATTCACTTACATATAATTGGTATGTATTTATATATTTAATATTTATATTAATAATACTTAAAATGTTAATAATACATTAAAAATATTATTATCATTTACTTTTTTAAAATAAAATATAAATTATAATGCATAGAAAAACTATATTTATAACAGTTAATTTTAGGCATTAGATATAAATATATAAAAAAATTTATTGTATATAAATCTTTCAGAACAATAAATAATTGTTAATGTAATATTTTAAAACTTTTGTTTATAAAATTAATTTGATTTTGCATTCATTTTCTTAATTCTTATATAAATATTGATATTCATAATAAAATCTCAATTATATTTTTTTAAAAATTTGATTAAATTCTTAATAATTTAATCATGACAATATATGAATTCAATAGTTCATAAAAGATAAAATGCATGATAATTTTATGAATATATATCTGATATGACACTTAAAATACTAATAGTCGAAGCACGAATCTTGATACTAAAAGCAAGCTGATCCGAAGTTGAAACTGGTCGAGATCAAGCACTTAAAATATCCTTGGAAATTTTGGGATATCAGTTAAATTCCTAAATAGCTCTCAAACATTGAGTGTTTATAGTCAAATCGAGTGTCTCGACGAGCCGGATCTAACGAGCCCAAGATCTCATAATTCTGACTTCATTTGAGCATTTAAATACTTAAAATACATCAAATGATCAAAGGAATCATTTTAGTCCGATGGAGAGAAGTGATTTGATTTTCCATGTATTTACAGAGACGTCACTCCTCCAATCTATAAATAACTCCTCATTTTTCATACGAGGAGAGCCCAAGCAAGAGAGAGGAGAGAGCTTTAAAGCTTGAAAATCTTCCAAGCACATACCACTGACGGTTGTCAACCACCACCGCCGCCGTTGATCCTTGCCGTCGCCACCGTTTGGTCACCATCATGACACCTTCATCGTCACCAGACCCCGTCATCATCATCTCGCTACCACTAGCAACTATTATAACCGATGGACTATATACATCATTCTGATTCTCATTACTTCATGATTTTGTAATCCCGTTATCGGAAATTTTGTACTTTGAAACAAATACATAGTGGAAGATTCTTACCGGCCACGTGGTATTTCCCTCAAGATTTTTTCACGTAAAATTTCTAGTTTTTTGTTCACTCTTTAAATACTGTGTGTAATTTCATAACAAGGCTAAGACGTAAACTTTCACTCTACCACAACGGTTTTCGGCGCCATATGGGAAGATAACCCTTCAATCACAGTGAACACTCGTATAATAAAGCAATACTGTAACAAAGGAGCCTATCGCCCAACTCTCGCACTCAAACCAATCCTTGAACCAAGGACGGCTTCGCCTCTCACTTCCCACCGATAGCGTGACTGGGTGAAGTGCGATAGAATCTCTTTAGAAGATCGTGTCCATCGAATGGAAGAGTCTTAAAATGAGATGATCCGACTTTTACGAGGAACACAACAGCCACTACCGCGGCAAACACATCTCCCCCAAGATCGATCGTTAGCCGTGGGAGGTCAAAATGCTAATCTCCTTGACGATGAAGTTCCTCTAGAGACCGTGATGTCGATCTCCTCGACACCGCTATGGTTCTACTCATCCATCACGTGCGTCAACCCAGCTAATCCACCATTTATTGTTGGTAGCTTGACACATTCTCGTCTTGACCCCTCATGTCATGTATATGCAGTTACTTAATGCAAGATGAATTTTACCTTGAAGATAAATCATCCTCCCCTTCACGCGCTATGAGGAGTCTTCACCTTTAGCTATTCTTCAATATCCTATTCCTTTCAAGCTTAGCATTGATTCTATGATGGGGCCGACCCATATGAACATATCGACCATTACTGGGACCATCATGCATATCCAAGAGCTCGACACACTTTGCTGCGGGTCTTTCCGATTACCCTCAAGGGACAAGCTTCGCACTTACTCCCTTCCAAGGGAATCCATCCATACCTTTGACAAACTCGCCAAGATTTTTTGAGAAGCAGTTCATGGAGGATCATTAAAGATTCCTCCCATCTCTCCATTCATCAAAATGAGGGTGAATCACTTAAAGAATACTTCTAGAGATTCTCCTTAGAAGCTCGCCAAATACCTAGGGTAGACCCTGAATTACTGAGAGGAGTTTTTCTTGGAGGACTCCGTCCTGGGCCTTTCTACTCATCACTAATGCGAGATACTGCTCATATGCCGACTTGGTTCACCGTGTGGAAGCGCAAATTTCTGAGGCTATTAATGCCCATCAAAAATAATTTGAACAATCCACGAAAATGTAAGAGTGTTCTAGGAAACATCAACAATCCCATCATAAGAAGCAACTGGTGATCTCTCTCCACGGCCCTCACATCAACGACTGGAATACACGCCACTGAACACATATCGTGTTAACGTCCTGTTGGCCATTCTAGATGAAGAGACCATCAAGTGGCCACATCCACTGAAATCAAATTCGAGAAATCAGGAGCAATATTGTCACTTCCATCGAAGTCGTGGACATACTACAGAGGCGTGTAAACAACTTAAAGAAGAGATTGAGAGGCTCATTCAACAGGATATCTATTTATGCAAAACCAACCAACTCAAGCAAACATAGCTCCAACTAGGGGGCAACCGGGACAATCATCACAAAAATAACACAATAGCCGTCAAATAGTTGGGGAAATTTTGCAAGTGGGCCACTATTATCTAATGAAGTCTTCATCGCCACCTTTGAAGAGTCAGAGTTAAAAAAATCTTGTATTAATCATCTCATCACTTTTAATGACTCAGACTTGGAAGGAGTCCAAGTTCGCATCAAGATCCTCTTATCATCAGTGTGGGGATTGGTGACCCCTGTTATATTGTTAAGAGAATTTTGATTGATAATGGGAGTTCCGTTGATGTTTTATTTTACTCCACCTTTCTTAGCATGGGCTGGTTAAAAACTTCAACCCGCGGGCGTTATATGGGTTTGATAATCACCCCTTCAGTGGAGGGACAATCACCCTTCCCGTTGTTCTCGGAGAATTCCCTCAACAAGTCACTCACTCAGTTCAATTCATAGTGGTCAAGTCAAATTCAGCATACAACGCTATCTTTGGAAGACCCCTCCAATCAATCTTTCTGTCTTGTCATGCCTCATCTTAAGATGAAATTTCAAATCCCCATTGGGGTTGGAGTGGTCTGTGGAAATCAACAAATAGCACGATCATGTTACCTCACACAAGCTCGACCACGCCCTTCGGTGATCTTCAACATCGAGAATTTTAATCTTCAAGATAAAGAAGTACCTTTGAGGGCTTCGCTTGTAAAGACTCGCTCACTTCATTATCAGATGACCAACCAAGCTATGACCAAAGATCCGTGAGGAAAAATCTTCCCTAAAACTTGGAACATGGAGGGTCTCTAAAAAGTGATATATGTAATCCTTGGTGCATAAATATTGTAGCCTTTAATTTACCCCATTTATCTTTTCATCTCCACCTCTTGTCTTTTGTTAACTCTCTCTAAAAATGTATCTCGTCCTTTTGTTAAGTTATCTTGTGACAATATTGTATCACCAACATTATCAAAAGTAATGAGTTTATGGCTTTTTCTTACAAGCTTGTTTCTTCTTCATTTAATCCTCCTACTTGAAATATACAACTCACTCTCAATCGCATGATCAATCCCAAGGGGACTTGATCGGACCTCTTCCATACGTAAAAGTCAAGTAACACTTTGGCGATACCTAGGATAGGTCAAAGGTCCTTGGTGGACTTCCGGCCACTTCCAGGTTAACGTCTGGTAACACTCGACAAACAACCTCGAGATGGGTCAAAATTCTCGGATTCAATTGACCTCTTCCATACGGTTGCGTCGTAACACTCTGACAAACAACCTCGGATGGGTCAAAAATCCTCAGAGGATTTAATTCAACCTCTTCCACACAGGTTAACGTCATCGGGCAACACTCTGACAAACAACCTCGGATGGGTCAAAAATTCTCAGCGGATTCAATTCGACCTCTTCCATACAGTTAACGCCGGGTAATACAAACAACCTGGATGGGTCAAAATCTCGGATTCAATTCAACCTCTTCCATACAGGTTAACGTCAACACTTTGACAAACAACATAGGATAGGGCAAAAGGTCCTTGGTGGACTTCCCACGGCCTCTTTCACACAGGTTAACATCATTGGGTAACACTCTGACAAACAACCTCAGATGAGTCAAAAATTCTCAGTGGATTCAATTCAACCTCTTTCATACAGGTTAGCGTCATTGAGTCACACTATGACAAACAACCGGATAGGTCAAAAATCACCACCATCGCCAACCACCGCGGCCGGCCGTCGCCACCACCGCGGTCATTCGCCGGTCATCACCGTTCGCGTCCGGCTGCCGCTGGTCACTGCCACCGCGGCCATCACCATCTCCGGTCGCCACCGCCACCGCCCGCGCCGGCCATCTCGCCACCACCATCGTCGCGGTCGTCACCGACCACGCACCCGCCATCGTCGGCATCGTCAACCACCGTCTCGGTTATCGTCGATGATGATCTCCTCAAACCTCGGTTTGGGGCGTTGATGCCTTTCGAGGGAAAAATGGAGCCTCGCCATATGAACTACGCCGATCACCTCCCGGCGGTCGGCGAGTCGGTTGACTTTCGAGGAAAAATTGGAGCCTTGAGTATGAACTCTTGATGATCAACCGGTCGGTCGACGGGTTACCTCTTCGAGGGAAAACGGAGCCTTGCCTATGAACTATGGGTCTTGATGCCTAACCCGGTCGGTCCGAGGTCTTGACACCTCTTTCGAGGGAAAACTGGAGCTGATATGAACTACGGTCTTGATCGCCTCCAACCAGTGGGTCGGCGAATCGGTTGACCTCTTCGAGGGAGAGCCTTGTATGAACTATGGGCCTTGATCGCCTCCGACCTCCTCTTAAGAAGAGGGATACTCAAGCATATAAAGAGTGTGACTTCTCTCGCCCTAGGGGTTTTATAGACCCTTATGGGGCAAAAATATCTGAAAAAGCAAACCGCTCAAAACCCCAAAATGAAAACAAAAAATGGACAAAAAACCTCATTGGCTCGCCGCCACGCATGACGGTGCTTCGCGGTCATCGCTTCACCCGTCCATCGTTCGCCCTTTCCGCGTTAGCGACGAACTCGCCCGAACAGGCAGCGACCTGCACCGGCCCGTTTAGCCCGCCTCCACCCATTACCCACCGTTCAGCTGCAACCCCCGACCCTCGCGCAGGGAGCCGCTGTGCTGGCCATACATGGGCCGCTCGCCCTTGGGCTCCCAGCATGCTTGCGAATGGGTCCATAACTCAATCTTGCACGAGCGTATCCGTATGTCCATGCCTTTCCTTGATCATAATCTTGCGCTCTCATGAAGATCTGTTCTCTCAAAATGTATGGTTGATGGACCCGCAAATTTCATTGAAGAATGTATTTTCAAGTATTTGACGTATATAGTTTTGGATGATTGAAATAATGTCATCCAAAAATAGGAACTGATATGACACTTAAAATACTAATTGAAAGCATCTTGATGCTAAAAGCAAGTGATCCAAGTTGAAACTAGTCGAGATCAAACACTTAAAATATCATTAGAAACTTTGGGATATCAGTTAAATCCCTAAATAGCGCTCAAACATGGAGTGTTTATAGTCAAATCGAGCATCTCGATGGAGGATCGAGCCCAAGATCTCATAATTTTGACTTCATTTGAGCATTCAAATACTTAAAATACATCAAATGATCAAAGGAATCATTTTGAGCGTCCGATGGAGAGGAGTGGTTCAGATTTTTCATGTATTTACAGAGACACCACTCCTCCAATCTATAAATAGCCCCTCATTCTTCATATGAGGAGAGCCCAAGAAAGAGAGAGGAGAGAGCTCTAAAGCTTGAAAATCCTCCAAGCACAATTGTGCCACCACTCGACGGTTGTCAACCACCGCCGCCCATCGCCACGTACCGTCACCGCCACATCCTTGCCATCGTCAATCTCCATCATCATGACCTTCATCGATCACGATCTCGGTTGTTCATCATCTACTACCACTAACAAGTATACAACCTAACGTGACTATATGACTATTGTCGATTGATTCTCATTGTCGTATCATGTACAATTTTGTAATCCCGTTATCGGGAAATTTTGTACTCTGAAACAAATACATAGTGGAAGATTCTTACTGGGCTAGGCCCCGTGGTTTTCCTCTTTTCGAGATTTTTTCACGTAAAAATTTCTGGAGTTTTCTTATTCACTCTTTAAATACCTGTGTGTGTGCTGAATTTCATAACAAGGCTAAAGTAAACTTTCACTCTACCAACTGGTTTTCTAGCAAATAATATCTTTTAGATGTTATGTATGTAATTATTCTTATAAAAGAGGAACTCTCATTAAAAGCTTTGAGATACTTAATATTAAAAGGATATTTTGTTAGCCACTTGAATCAACTTAGCGGTTAAATTAAATTAGCATCATAATTTTATTTCATATCAAATAACTGAAAAATGAAAGCTCAGTCATTTCTTCGGAAAAAAAGCATATATGAAAAATTTTATTAATTAAAATAGTATAAATGAAATAAATTAGATAATAGTTAGAATAAGTTTAGCGAACTTTTTTATTCATAGACATATTTGTTAGAAATGTAAATATAAAAATATCAATCTATAGGTGCTAGATATATAAATATACAAAAATTGTGTGATATGTATGTAAATCTTATAATTTTAAATCAAATATATAATTATTCAAATAATGCCCATCTTTGACTCAAACTTAATTAAAAAAATAATGATTTTCTATGAATAAATGAGCTTGAGATAGTTTATGGGTACAGTCTTAAGATGGTGCATTTCTTATCTTGTTTAAAATCAAATGATGCATATCACATAACAAGGTTATTCTTTAGAGAGTGTTGGGTTACATGAGATTTGTCAAGCATAATTTCGATAGAGATGTTAAATTTGTATCTTATTTTGAAAAGCTATATGAAAATTAATGAGAACAGACTGAAATTCTTCTTTGTATTTCATCCATATATCAATAAATAAACAAATATAGTCAATAAACCGTAGAAAACTTATTGAGATGTTTAGTTAGAAAGAACTTAGAAAATTGAAATTTAACTTTACCTAAATCTAAATTTTCTTAAAATAATACCATTTTTAAATCAACCCACAAATCATATTTTGAGATAGTTTATGGGTACAATCCTAAGATACATGTTGATCTAACTAGCACAACTATTTGTTATTTCTAATTTAACATATACATTTGCATGTGATTTTCATAGCCTTCATGAAGACATAAAATAATAATTATAAATATAAAATGCTAAGTAAATTGGATAAAAGTGCAAAAAAAAATTTTTTAAGGAATATGATGTAGGTGATTTTGTATTGGTATGCAACTGGCCTAAGATATTTCTCTTGAAAATATCATAAGATAAAAATAAATTTATCTAGCCCGGATCTCATGTCAAATCATTAAGAAGATTTAATCGGAAGCATACCAGAATCTATGGAAGAGCTATTGCATAAATTTTGGCATGAATCCATGGAATAACTATTGTGAGAATTTTGGCCTTCCACTTCAAAAAGAGTGTTCTTGAGAGAGAGAGAGAGAGAGAGAGAGAGAGAGAGAGAGAGAGAGAGAGAGAGGGAGAGCCTTATTTTCACTCTAGATGATATGTGAGGAAAATAAGAACCCACCATTTAGAATTAGGACTATGACCCTATTTATACTTGAGTGCATTTTATTTTATTCCAGCCCATCAAAAAAATAAAATAAAATGTCCGATCTCGACACGTGATAATTCCATACAAAATTAATAAGATACCTCAAAAGCCTAAAAATTATTAATCTTTATTTGATCACAAAATTAATAGGCTTAAAAATAAAATAATATCTAATATATAATTAAATTTATATGTGAGCCCACATTTAAAATTCCAAAAAATCTCCTGCTTGGGCCACATATATTGTTTGACAATTATACATTATTAAATATTTTAAGAGCTTAATATTTGCTATTTTCAAAGAAGAATATCTTTAGCCAATCTGATTCATTAATCATATTGACATAAAATCAAAGTGATCTTTGTTATAATTTTCTATAATAAGACCCATCAGTGATCACTAAATCAATATGATTAATGACATAGATCAAGTATATATGTGTAGCATAGAAATTTCATATAATGTGATCATATATCATGCCTATTTTCAACTTGTCTTATATTATAACTCAAAAGAGTTATAAATATAGTTTCATTTATTTATGCTAAATTGCAATTGAAAGTACATAACTTTATTTCAGAGTTTTTAATTATAAGATAATAATAATACGTTATTCTGATCAGAAAATATATTTATAATCATTGAACATCATAAGTAAACTCTCACTATACTAGTATATCATTAAAGTAAACCACTCTCATACGAGCCACATATTCATGAAATACTTTAAGTGTTAAATTTTTTATACGTAGATCTACAATCATAAAATTTGTATTAATACGTTCAATATATACTTGAGAACTCTGAACTCTTTCTTTTACAAAAAGAAATTTTCTGTCAATATGCTTTAATTTTGACAACTCGTTATTCTTTGAATACAACTCAATTATTATCACAATTTATTTTTAATGGTCTCTCTATTCCATCAAAATATTTAGCTTAGTGATAAAATTTCACAGTCATATTCCTTGATTTAATGCCTCATAATAAGCTATAAATTCGCTATAGTAGAAGAAGCTATGAGTGATTATTTAGTACTTTTCCAAGATATAACTCATCCAGCTAATAAGAAAATATAACATGAAGTGAATCTTCTACTATCGAGGGAACCAACAAAATCAGAATTGGAGTACCCCATGATCTCCAAATGATCTGATCTCCGATATGTGAGCATAAAGTCTTTTGTTCTCTTGAATCGCATAACCCATAACCCGTTTCCGCTTTCCAATGATCAATTCATGGGTTACTTAAATATCACAAGCATTTAATGTACGCAATGTCCGATGTGTACAAACTTGAGCATACATAAGAGTCCCTACTGTAGATACATAAGGGATCCTTTTCATCTATTTCTTTTCAAGTTCATTTCTTGGACATTGAAGCAAATTGAATTTATCACCTTTAGAAATGGGTGTATCTCCTGGTGCATAATTTTGTGTCAAATCTACTAAGCACTTTATCAATATATGCCTTTTGTGATAAATCAAATATACCATGAGAACGATCTCGATGAATTTGTATACCCACAATTGAATCATTCCCAAGATCTTTCATTTCATTTATTTGAAAAAATTTCTTAGTTTTATGCAAAAGCTTATATTGCTACTAGTAGAATATCATCAACATATAACACTAAGACGATGAATTTACTCATCGATTTTCGATAAATACATTGATCAACAATATTTTCTTTAAAACTAAAAAAGTAATCACTTGATCAAATTTCTTATACCATTGATGAAGTTTGCTTTAAACCATAAATGAATTTCTTTAATATGCATATCATGTGTTTTGAATCAAGATTGAGAATTTTCTAGTTGCACCATATATATAATTTCTTCAATGTCACCATTGGAAATGCGTCTTTACATCCTAACGTAACTCTAAATTATAATGAGCTACTAGTGACATAATGATTCTAAAAGGGTCTTTCGAAAGCTGAGAGAAAATCTCTTTATAATCAATGCCTTCCTTTTTAGTGAAATCTTTAGTGACTAGACGTGCTTTATATCTTTTGACATTGCCTTTTGAATCTCGTTTGATTTTAAAAACTCATTTACAACCAATGGATTTTACTAATTTAGGTAATTCGATAAAATCTCAAAGATTATTGTCTTTCATTGATTTCATCTCATCCTCAATGGCTATCCATTTGTGGGAGTTGACACTTTGTTTGACTTGACTAATAGAGATTGAATCACTTTCCAATCCAATGTCAAACTTATATTCTTGGAGATACACAACATAATCATCTGAAATTATTGATCTCCTCTCCCCTAGTTTTCTTAATGACACTTCAATTTGAGGTTGTTGTTATTCCTCATGAGTGGGAGTTAATTCAAAAATATTTTGATTATCTGTATTTACAACTTGAATAATATCAGATAAAATTATCTGATCATTTTCTATTGTAACTATAGGAAGAACAATAAATTGCTCTTCAAATATAAAATTCTTAGGTTTATTACTCCTATCATATTTAACTTGCTCAAAAAATTTAGCATTGCCCGTCTTGAAAAAGGATTTATTTGAAGAGTCATAAAACTTAAAATCTTTCGACCTTTTTGAATATCCCACAAAATAACAACTAATAGTTCTTGAGTCCAACTTTCTTTCATTAGACTTATATGGCCTAGCTTCAGCTGGACATCCTCAGACATGAAGATGCCTAATACTAGGCTTCTTCCCAATCCATAATTCATATGGGGTTTTAGCTATTGCTTTACTTGGAACTGTATTAAGTATGTAAACTATAGTCTTTAAAGCTTCTCCCCAAAGTGATTTTGATAAGGAAGAATGATTTATCATACTTTAACTATATCCATAAGGGTTAGATTTCATCTTTCAACTATGCCATTTTGACTTGGAGTCCTTGGGACGTATTGAGAAACGATGCCACATTCTACTAAATATTTGGAAAAGGGCCGACGTTGTTCATATGATTCATCATATCTTTCATAGTATTCACCACCACAGTTAGATTTGTAGCTTTTATTTTCTTTCAAAGTTGATTTTCAACTTCAGTCTTAAAATTTTTGAATACGTCTAGTGACTACAACTTCTCAGAAATCAAGTATAAGTACCCATAACGAGAATAATCGTCTATAAAAATAATGAAATACTGCTGGCCATTACAAGTAGTAAGAATGGATCACAAATATCTGAATTAATTCCAAGATGCTTAAACTCTTATTAACACCAACTTTCTTGATATTTGTTTATTTTTCTTTGATACATTCTATACAGAGTTTATCATCTGAAAAATTAAGAGAATCAAGAATTTCTTCTAACACAAGCCTTTCAATTCTATGTTTAGAAATATATCCTAAATGCTTGCGTCATAACATATATGAATTCTCATTCATTATTTTTGCTTTGTACTAAAATTACTTGCATGCAAGGTTTCATTAATTTATGAAACAAAAATGTTTAATTCATATAGATTATCAATTAAAGAACTAGTACCAATAATATTTGAATTGAAAAGACTAAATTTTTCATTTCCAAATGAACAAGAAGAATCATATTTGTCCAAACAAGAAATATAAATTTAATTTTGTCTAAACGACGGTTTATAAAAAGTCTCATGTAAATTCAAAATACAACATTCTAGATGTAATATATATAAGCATATTGCTTAAATAGGAGATTTATTATTATTTCTCACATAGATGAATCTTTCAGCATCAGTTGACATTCGTCTTCTTAGACAATCCTGCATAGTCACACTTATGTAAGTAGTTGCACCTGTATTTATCCACCAAGTGTGTTTTGATAGTAAAGATAAATTAATTTCAGAACAAACAAAGTTAAGAAATTTACCCTTTTCACAAACCAATTTGATACTTGGGACAATCTTTCTTCACAACCTTCTTGCAAAATAATCAAGTAACAACATTTAGGGCTGAGAAATTTGCTCGAAGGTCGTTAATCGCTTCGAAAGTCAGTATTTTAGCTTGAATCGAGTTTGAATTGAAAGCTGAGCCACGATGAATTGTTGGCTCGATTTTAAATTTGCGATTTGATCCGTAGTTAAATCGCTCGTTCGATTTTTTTGAACGGCTCGAATACGGCGGCACTGCAGAAATCATAATCAGTGAATGGAGATTCTCCTTCTCTCTCTCGAGTCCAACCGTGAGATCAAAGGTGACGCTTGATATATGGTTTCAATTTTACCCACAAATTCCAGCCTTCGACGCTTCGTAACTCCAACTCCGTGAGGACCGTGACTTCTTTGAGTTCTTTCTCTCATTCTTGGTTTCTTATCTTTGTGGTTGCGGCTAGGCTTGAGAAAGGGGCGAGAATGATTCTCTATTCTTGCCTCTTAGGTCCTCACCGATCTCCTCAGTTTTCTCAATCTCACTGCATGATTCCAATCGTGCTTTATTTCTTGGTCCTCTCTCAGCGCAGACTTATGTATGCACTCTGGATGTCTCCATTTTTTTTCTGTGATAGAGTCATTGTTATTTCTTAACTTTGTAACTTGGGTTAACTCAATCGCTTCGGTTTATTTTTTTTAAGTCTCATTTCTACTGCAGAGCGTATATCGGTTAATTTTACTGGTTAGTTTATGGCATAGATGTTTGTTAGTTATTTGTTTTTATATATTATAGTTTCATAATTCATTTGATCATTTCTTAATTACTCTTGAGTCTTGACGACAATCTCAAAGGCTCAATGCCGATCAACACAATCAATGTATTATCCTCTATTGTAAGTGAAGTATGTTTATTCTTTGACTCAACTTTCTGAAAAAAGAACAATATCATAATTCATGTCCATTCTCACATTTATGGATGAACATTAATAATAAGGCAAAAATCTATTATGAAGAGATGATTCTTGATTTCTTGTGTATCACCGATTCACCACTCCACTGATAAGTGATAAATACACCTCTTGAGTCTTGACATGTTATTCAATATGGTATGCTGAAAAATTTGTATAATATAAAGTATTGAAGTTGCAAATTTTTTGCACTTGTATAGTGTATATGGCTGATATACTTAAGCTACAATTCAGTTTAAAACTTTGTAGAATTTATCCCTCAACATTTATTTCTTTCTCGTTTCTTCAAAGAAAACTTTATTGCCTTCATAAAATTTTCAATCCTATTGATTTGTATAACTTGTAAGATGATGTTGATGGCCTTTTGTTTTTTGTAAGAAGAATGACTTATTTTCTAGCATAAACCTATGTGGCTGTATGAGAGTCTGAGACTTGGAATGGTGTTAATGAAGAGCTTTTTTGTTTCTTTACCTAAAAAATGGGATTATTGTGGGTTTTACAATGCAAGCTCTTCAAGAAGTTAAAGTTGCTTGAAACATGGTAGTTGGTGTGGTCCATGCATAAATATGTGGATAAATTTTAATGCCTAAATATTTTCATTGGTTGATTTAGGCTTGAATAGTTGAATGTTCTAGTTATGAATCCTTATTATGAGTGGTTCGGAATATAAGATGCTGCATAAACTTTTTTTTTCCTTTTTCTCCAAAATCAAGATTTTTTTTGACAAATTACATGTATTTTGGCTTCTATAGGAATATATGTGGTTCATGCATCTTGCTATATTGGATAAATACTTGCTTGTCTCTTTGTGGTACCATTTCTCATGTACATCTTGTGAAAGAAAGATTATATTTATTTCATCTTAAAATTAATCATGTGGATTGTCCTTTTAGCCAACAATTCAGTTAGATATTTATTGTTGTGGTCTTATTTAGGATGGTGAAGAAAATCATTGTGTTGGTGACTCGGAGGCTAAAATCAATTTGAAATTTTTATTTAATTTATCACCTTTTATTGCATGTTATTATCAAATAAGTGACTTATTAATTTTGTAAAAAAAAATTTTTTTTAAAGTTTAATGAAAATCATTTACTCATTGACCTTATTTTCAACATGGTATTTATTGATGAAGATGAAAGTAGTGTACCTCTAAGTTACAATTATAAGATATCTGAACCAACTGATTTATTTAAATAACATCTTAAATTACATGTGGTTGATGTTATATTAAGCTTTCTTGTAAACTCTTAAAATCGATTATTCACATACAAATTACAATTATTTACTGAATTATATGCGAGTTTATAATTGAATCATATTATATTTGTATAGATATAATGGAAAGTCACTCTCAAAGCAAATCAAATAGTTTCTCAACTCAACCTCATGCTGAAACTGCCAAAAATAATATTGATAGTGTTGATGAAATTACTTGTATAGATGATAGAAAAGGTAAAAGGCAATGTTCTGAAGTTTGGCAACATTTTACTGAAATATCAGTCTCAGAAAAAGGAAAAATCATACAAAAGTACAAATGCAATTATTGTGTTAAGTCTTATGTTAAACAAAAAACTGGTACTACATCACAATTGAGCAGACATTACAAAATGAACTGACAAAAATAGTGTTAGAAAAGAGACAAAAGTTTTTTGATCCTATAATGGGACCTTGAAGAAAGCGATTCGATTTAGTTTGTGTGTTTCAAGCTTATGATCATAATAATTAAAATATTGTTCTAAGATGATCATTGTTCATGAATATCCTTTATGGCAGTTGAACATTTATGGTTTAATATTTTGATGAAATCTATGAATCCAAACTACCATAAAATTTCTAGATTTGGTGTCAAAGAAGAGTGCATGAAAGTGTATGAAGTGGAAAAAGAAAAACTTAAAAAAGTTAACGAGACAGTTTCCTTTCTTAGTGATTGGACATCAAGCCAAACAATTGGTTATATGTGTCTCACAGTGCATTATATTAGTTCTGATTGGAAATTGCAGTCCAGGATAATCAGTTTTAGTGATTTAGATCCTCCTCACAGTGGAGCTGTGATATCTGAAACCATTTACGAATTACATTTGCAATGGGGTATTCAAAATAAAATCAACACTATAACTTTGATAATGCATCATCAAATGATGTGTAGAAACGAAAGCATTATTTACTAGAAGGTCGGATTTATGGTAATGGGGATTTCTTTCATGTTAGGTCTTTGCTCATATTTTAAATCTAATGGTGCAAGATGGCTTAAAAGAAATTAGTAATATAATTGAAAAGGTAAGAGAATCAATCTTATTTGTAAAGCGATCTCCTAGTCGCACAAATTTTGAGATTTTAGCAGTTGTTTTATGCAAAGTTCCTACTGCGTTGGAACTCAATACAAAATGTTGGAGTCTGCATTTTACTATAAGACTATTTTTCCAAAATATGCTTTTGCGAGATCTTAATTACATATGGTTACCTTTCGAGGAAGATTGGAATCAATTTGATAAGATTAGAGAATTGCTTCACATTTTTCATCGAATAACTAAAATTTTTTCTGAATCTAACTATCCTACTGCAAATAGGCTTCTTCCAAATCTAATATTAATTAAGAAGACCTTAGATAGAGAATATTTATCTGATAGTCTTTTCATTTCTAATATGGCAAGCACTATGAAGGAAAAATTTGATAAGTACTAGGCAGATTGTTCGTTGTTATTCTCAATTGCATGCATTCTAGATCCCAGAATGAAATTATTTGCCATTAATTATTACTACCCACAGATTTATGGTAATGATATTGTTGATGAGAAACAAAATTATTTTTACTCTTTTTTATCTTTGTTGATAAACAACATACAACTAAATATAGAGCACTTACTATACAAGTTGAATCAACATCTACAAATAGAAGGAAGTCACATTTTGTCTGATGATTTGGCTATGTTGTATGATTTTATAGACTCTACTGACCTTTTAGTTCCGCAATCGACTTAGAGATATACTTCATGAAGCTTGTGTTAAATGTCCCTTAATTTGATATTTTAGATTGGTGGAAAATGTCGCCATGAAGTACAAGACACTATCAAAGATGGCAAAAGATATTTTTACAATTCCAATAACTATAGTTGCTTGGTCGACCTTTAGTGCGTGTTGTTTAGTGATTATATAAGTTCTATTTCACCTAAAACATTGGATGCCTTAATATGTAGTGGAAATTCATGCATGACAAAATTTAAGAGCTATATGGTAATGTTTTCATCATTCTATTTTTTTATATATAATTGAACACATTCTATTTAATTTTTCAATAAAACAACGCCTTCTTTGCATTTCGGTTTGACATCTTAGCTGAAGAAAACTTAGCTATATCTGTGCCTGGAAGCTTGAGTGTGGATTCACAAATTTGAATTTCACGAGGGTAACATTGTTTCATGGGCTTTCACAATATGCTTTTTTTGTAAGTTGTAATTATGTTTTATGTATTATGTAGATTTTAACAATTAACGCGTTTGTTTTAATTTTGGATGATGCTAAAATTATCGAGATGATTTTGAGGAAAATTCGATTTTAGGCTTACAATATGGTCAATTTTGATTTTTTTAATATATTGGTTTGGTCAATGAAAAATTTGAGACCACTTAGGGTGACAAAATACTTTTACAGTTTTCTGCTTTGAAATTGTGGCTTACGACAAATTGCAATGTTTAAAGTTTGGCCTTTTAAAAATTGTGGCTTACTTTCTCAATTTTTGTACTTGTTACAATGTTATTTCTACATTTCAGTTGTAGTTTTTTCAATCATGAAAATAGAAGGTTGGAAGACTTGTTTCAATTATGTTGTAGTATTATTTGCACATTTTAATAGTTGAAGAACTTTCTTGAGCTTTTGAAATCATTTTGCATTTTCATATAATTGAAGTTGATACTTTTCAACGTCTTATGTCACCATAAAAATACCAATCATCTTAGTATTTTGAGGGAAAAAATAAAATAAAAAATACAACATGGGATCAATACTGTGAGTAGATATAGGGGCTAAACTATTCTTTCATTTGCATTTCTGTATAAGTCCTCTTACTTAATGTTTTATTGGAAGAGCTGAATACAAGATTATATGAGCTTCCTAGAATTATTACATCTGAGATGGCTGCTTAGTTTGATGTATGGCCGTATGGTTAGCTTTGGCTTTGTGGTGTTGAGCGCCTTAGTTTGATGTATGGCATGGGAGGCTGAAGGCTCCAAGGAGTTGGACAATAATGATCTTCTTATTCTATTTTAGTGGATAATCTCGTTGGCACTTGGTAGACAACAAGTTATTTACAAATAAGATATATTATGTTGTCTCACATTACAGGTTTTGGAAATATCTTCTGTATAAGTCCTCTCTTACTATTTATAAATATCTTCTGTATAAGTCCTCTCTTGCTGTTTTTCTTGTGGGTATTTGCTTTTTCTATTTTCCCTATCATTGTTGGGTTCGGTTGATTCTATTTTCTTGTTTTGGTTTTACCGATTTCTAGATATTATGTCGCAGCTAGCTTTTGTGGTTGCTCTTGTGGATGGTTCCTTGTTCTCTTAATTGCTGATTAGATAATCATCAAATCTATGCCTTTGGATCTATTAAACTTGTGCAATTATTGTTGTTATCATGTTATTATCAAGGGGACTATTAAAATGTATTCGATCCCGAATGGCTTATTTTGGATTCAAGCACGGTCTTTTACTCGATGATTGTAGTGTATTTCACCCCTTTAGTTGTGGCCTTGATTTTTCTTAGCTTCTTGGTTAATTTTTGCTTGATTCTCTTTGATATGTATATTTATTGTTGTGGTTTTATTATTAATATGGTGGATGTGCCCAATTTTCAATTTGGTTTGGGATTTTGTTGTTGCATTCTCATGACTTGTGGGCATTATTTGGTGATACATATCTTATATGGGGTGGGTGGCATCCCTTTACCATTCCGATCTATGCTGCCTTCTTTTCTATTGTGTATGCAGGTATTAAAGACCATATCAACTCCTCCAAATGGAAGCTATTCCACCTCAGGTATGTAGGCTATGAAGGCTGGGATGATTTCACTCATCTTTTGGTTGGTAGTAGCACTCGTGATGTAACCCTTTATTGGAAGTTTGATGCTTATGTTTGTGGTGCCCCAAATTTGTGTGGACGAGTCAGCTCTCATTAGATCTTCTATAATTCACTCATTTTATTCTATTTTCACCTTTAATTTGATCTATATTGCTCTGTTTTTGTGCTAACTCTTTTACCTAGATGCTTTATTTGGTGCTACTTCTCTAATGTTTCTTCCAACAAAAAATTCGATCCATCATTGGTGGCTCTCATTGGATGGTCAGGCAACCTCGCCAATCTATTTTGGAGCTTTCTTTATTTTAATGGCGCTATTGGATGGCCTCGGCAACCTGGAGTCTACAAGTGGAACATAAAAATTTGTATATATTGCAAATACTTGAAGATGATTATAACTCTCTCTGAGTCCGATAATCAATTTAAATATGTGCTCTTGATATTGTCTTTTATTTATATTTTTGTAAACTTGATTTTTTTGTATTTAAACACAATTAAATATGTACAATGTAATTGTTATATTGATTTAAATTTCAATTTTATATAGTAAATTCAAGCAAATTTCAATTTATGTGAATTTTTTCTTTGTCTTCATTTATTAAGTTTGAGCTACTTAAATCAAAACGAGCTAGCTTGTTTTTAATTTCGAGCAAAAAAAAAGTCCAAAATCAAGCTAAACCATCAAAAACGAGCCGACTCGAATTGCGTTCGAGCCGGATCGAGCTCGATTCACATTCGATCCGAGCTGGCTCGAATTGCTTTCGGAGGATCGATTCACATTCGATCCGAGCTGGCTCGAAAGCAATGTCTACGAGCTACGATCCGAATTCGAGCCATCATAAAATACATTCGAGCCGATTTCGAGCCAGTCCTGGATCGGCTCAAAATCGGATCGTTCTCAGCCCTAACAACATTATCTTGTTTCTGTTGCACCTTATGCTGTGAAGTCCCTTTGTCTGCAGCTCTTTTGCCTTTATAAATCTTTTCTCTTTTAGTAACAATGCCACAAGAGGAAGTAACTAAGTGAGCAATTTCTATTTTGTCATGTTTTAATCTCTTTTCTTCTTGCACACCTTGAGCAATGAGCTCATTAAGAGTCTATTTTTCCTTTTGAGTATTATAATTTATCTTAAAAAGATTAAATTGTGCAAGAAGAGAGATCAAAACTAAGTGCACAAGAATGTCATTATACATCTTTAATTTTAGTGCTCTCAGTTTAGTGACAAAATTAGACATCTCTAATATACTCTTTTATATTTTCATTTATACTACGTTGAAATGAGTTTACTAAGAATAATACTCACTTCAACCTTTTCAGAACTAACAAAATATTCTACTATTTGACTTAGAAAGTTTTTAACACATTCCTTTTCAGGCATTGCATCTCTTATGATTTCTGGAATGGAATGCTTCATGATCATAAGACTCATACGGTTAGAACGCTGGCACTTTTCAAAGTTAGCCATTTGTTCAATATTGCTTTTTGCAATAAGAGCGGAGAGCGTTTAGTCCGAATCGCATAATCAAGATCCATACTATGGTGATATGCTTTCTTTATTTCTTAAAGTTGCTGATTGGAATATTATTCAAATTGATATAAATAAAACATTAATGAAAAAGAACAAAATATACTATAATTAACAATATTGTTATTTCCATATGCATATATAATGCAAACAAAATATCAAGAAATCATGTTTGAAATGAAATGTTTAATAAAATGATATAAGATACATAACATTGTAATTTAATCTTTGGACATAAATAATAATTTGTAAATGATATTCTTTAAATTACAATCAATAAATATTGATAATAAATTTCTACGATATCTATCTTTGGATCGACATATATATGATTAATATAAATTTATCATATATTTATTATTGCAGAAAATCAGACAAAAAAAAAAAAATCTTCCTTTGGGCCAATTATTTTTTTTGCATAGATTTAAATATAATCTTTATGTAATATTTATATATTTCAAAATTAAATAAATTGATATAATAGAGGTCACTTTGGTGGCATATTATTTCACTATGAATTATTTTGAAATAATGAATATCAACTATGTCAATCTAATAATTGTTTTAATTTATACTAACTTCAAACAATTGACAACAATACAAACTTTAGAAACTATCTTAATAAAAAAAAATATTTGATTTATATTAATTTAATTAGTTTAATTTGGATGCTAAATAAAAATGTATGCATATAAACTATTTTTTGCTTGAAAGAAAATTTAATAAGCTATATAAAAATAATAGCAATCATTTGCATTTAATGTATAATTAACAAAATAATTTACAGTTTAAATATGTACAACCTTAGATCCAAAATCTAAACAATGGAGTTAATGTAACTAATTATACATTAAATGGGCTTTGTCCAACTCAGTTAATAAAAGCCCACCAAATTAAAGGAACAGAAGAAAACCTGTATCATGCTTTAAATAAAATAAATATAAACGTTTATATATATATATATATATATATATATATATATATATATATATATATATATATATATATATATATATATATATATATAACATATTGTTTATAAATAAATATTATAATTATAAACTAAATTTTACTATATTGTTTACTAAAATAAATATGTTTAAGGATATTGATATTTAAATGCATATATTTATGAAAATTTTAAATGAATACTTTAATCTAAATTTTCAAAATTCTAAATTATGAAAAATGTTTATTTGATATATTTTTCATATTAAATATATGAAAGATAAAAATAAATTTATCAATCATAAAAATCTGAGATTTATCAATATAAAGATTTAAATTTCTGAATCTATAGAAGAAATTATGATGGAATTTTCATTACAAATTGTTTTAAAAAAAAGAGAGAGAGAGAGAAATCTTTTTACTCAAAATCAAAAATAAAAATCTTTAGAATAGGAATAATTATTTATATTTTATTATTTACTCTAAAAATAAAATAAAAATCTTTCATGATTATTATATAAAATTAATAAGATATATCTAAAATTATTTCTTTATTTGATGATTATATTTAAAATCTCACTTAATGTATAATTAAATTTATATGTGATACTTTAAAATTCAATTTCCATCCACAAAATATAAGTTACAAGTGATAACATGTGAATAATTTAAAATTATATACTAATGCTTAAGTTCTTAATTGTCCCTAAATATTATTAGATATTTTCAATGTTCTTCAAGTGATTCATCTAATATTATTTAAATTATCTAACCTCCAAATTTATATGAAAATATAAATCATTTTGGCACTATCGTCTAAAATTCTTTAAGGAGGAAAAATCATTAGAACACCATTAGATAGTAGTATGTTAGGTTGAATAGAGGATAGACCCACAAAGTGAGGATATTTGGATGACTTTAGAAGCGTAAACTAAATGAGCTTCTTGAAGACTATAGAATTCTAATTTCTTCATAATTTCATAAATAGTTCTTTAGGGTCCAAAATTGATGTAGCACATCAAGGAAGAAAAGAAAAAAAAGACTCATTATATGGACTCAATCAAAAAGTCAAAGCTTATGAGACTTTATGTTGTATTATATGTGTTGTGGTATTTTATAATTGTATTAGATGCCAGTTGATATGATTTATTATGTTTAAGTGTTATATGTGCATTGTGATCGATGTTGCATTATTTGCAAAATTCATATTTCTCATGAATCATTGTTATTGTTTTAATATCTCATCATAGAAAGAGCGGTCGACATCGGCTTATGGTGCGTGTGATGGCGAGTTCAATTATAATGACAATTTTTCGGCTTATTTCAAAGAGACACACTCTTTGGGTGTTTTAACTTATATAAATATTTTTTGAATAATAAGAAAAGGTTGTATTTTTTATGTTAAAATCTTAAATGAAAGAACTGTGGTTGGAGCTTGGTCACCTTCATGAGAGATTTTGTGATCTCTCATCCTTCTGCTTTGATGAATGGAAGTTCCTCTCTTGCTTTCCCATGCTACCACAATAGTTAGAATAAAACTCATCAATATAGTTTGAAAATATATATATATATATATATATATATATATATATATATATATATATATATATATATATATATATATATATATATATATATATATATATATATATATATAAAGGATGTGTTATCTAATCTTTTTTTTGGAAAGTCATATAATGCATCATATTATGCACATCTTTTGTCTTATGAGGATGGTGTCTTTCTGTATGATTATAAAATTGAATTGACGGATGTAGAAACAACTGATCACTTCTAGTGTATCAATCGATTTGGTCACCTAAAAAAACCTTCTTTATTATAGGTTATTTGGCCGAATTTAATTGACATGTAATATAAGTAAATGTAATATAAAGTGAAATTAATATATTTAAAATATTTTTAATTATTTAGTTAAAAATTTTATAATTGTAAGAATTCATTTTTTTATTTGATTAAGTAAAATAATATTATAGGATACAGAGAGCATATCCTTTTATATATACACACATACATCAATTGTAGCCGCTGCTAATGGAATTTCATTTTCGGCATGTCATTTTTTTTTAAAGTATATTTTATCTTTATTTTTTCATGTCAAATATGTCAAAAAACTAAATATTCATGTACTTTATTTTAAAATAAGTATATAATAAAATTTTATATTAATTAGAATATCGGGAAGAAAGGTTAACTTAATTAGAGATTTATTGACAAATTTAAATAAATTAAATTATAATTGCAAATATTAAATTTACATAATAACTTAATTATGATAAATTATAAAAATATTTGGTTAATTAGATACAGAATTAGTAATTAATTTTAATTAGAATTCTATGTTTTCTCGACAATAATTACATATATTTTTAGATATTTGAGAATTTAATCACAAATTTACACATAACGTAAGAGAAAAGATTCAACCCAAGATTGATTAAAGAAAGTTTATCAACCACTAAGTTTGCACAAATATCGATACTTTAACCATGATTCTCGATGCCGATGATGTATACGAATTGTTGACTAAAACTTTGTAAAAATTATCATATTTTTTTATTAAATGACTTGTTTGGATGCAAAAAATAAAAATAAAAAATATATACAATATAAAATGGATGTAATATATTTGAATTAATTTAAATTATTTAATTAAAAATTTTATAAATATATCAATTTATTTGATATAATAAATATAATATGCTAATTCTCAATTAATAATGATAAAATACATTAAAATTAATGATGATAATATTTTATATTAATCAAGATATTTAAAATTTATTCAAATCGAATGAATTTTAAATACACTATAATTATTTTAATATATTTTAAATATATTATATTACTTTGAAATTTTATTTTATACTATATCAAATATAAAAAAAAAGTTAAAATCTGTTATATTTATTTTATTTTATATTCAAAATTCTTCAATTCAAATAGTCTAAAAAATAAAAATAAATAATAGTGACACAATTTTTTTTTTTTAAAAGTGATAGAAAGTATGCATCAGTTCACTCATCAGCAAAAAAAAGTAATAATAAAATTCCTTGTAATCTTTGACATATTTTTCTTCATAAATAAAATAGTCGAAAATTTGGTACCGAATTTTTTTGAGAAATCTATATACATAACACAATTTTTATACATTTATATATTAACGGTTACAAATATAACAGTTTTCTTAAATATAAAATGGTGCATGGTACTTTAAAATGATTATAATATAATTTTTAATATAATATTATAAATTTAAGCATTATTTATGTAAATATAAATATTGAAAATGTAAATAGATAAGACTGGTGTGCTGTGTATATTTTTTTTTTTTTTTTCGTGTTCTTACTTTTTTTTTTTCTTATATGTGAGGGATTTTTCTCCGTCCGGTTAGCATATTATGGCCTTTTAGATTACGATCCTGTTTGGGATTAAACATATTTATGTTATTTTAAAATTTATTTACTTTGAATATTTTTTTAAATTTTTTTTTTATTTTTAATATCAAATCATATTATTTTTAAAAGATTCAAAATAATATTTAGATATTTTGAGAATTTTTTTTAAAATAAATAACATTTTAAATATATTTTATTTCAAATCAAAATAGAAATAAATTTAAAAGAAAAAATAAAACAATAAAAGGAATTTGACTTATGGTATAAAAAAAAAGGGGGATTTACATACATACCACCTTAAACATCATTATTTACATATTTAACACCTAAACTTACTATTTTACAATTCTAACACCTAAAACATTCTAACACAACAATATTACCGCTTTCCGTTTTGTCCCCGTAAGCGTTTCTTTTTAACCTTTCGCGAACATGGTCGTTTTATTACATCCACCTTCTCTGTTAATGGCGATCACTGAAAGCCTACTGTGCGAGCGACGGAATTCCTTCCTCCTTACTCTAACTTTCCTCCTCGTCTCTTTCCTCGCCATAATTTTCTTCACCACCGACAGCTTAATCGCTTCTCTTCTTTACTATTTTCCTCTGATCTCAAATCCTCTGTTCCATTCTTCCTCTCCACAATGCCCATACGCCCCTCCAAACTGAATTCCTCCGCCTCCTATGCCAGCAATGACGTGTCGAAACAGGGAGGAGAAGAGAAGGTTAATGAAGATGACGAAGATGTCACCGAGGAGTTTGATTTCAGCTGGGAGATCTGTGGGAGCGAGAAGGGATCAGGCGGCGGATAACATCCCGTGCCTGCATGAAAGCGATCAAGGCTTTGAAGTCGAGAAAGCGTATGGAGCACCGAGAGCGCCATTGCCCAAAGCCGAGCCAAAGTGCCTCGTCTCCCTGCCCGTCGGTACAAGATACCAGTGGCCGAAGAGCAGAGACATGGTGAGATGGATGGTTTTAAGAAATTAATAACGTGTTTCTTTATCTATGTTCAATCCTACTTTACTAGATCTGTTAGCATTATTAGCGCTTGAGCAGTCTGTAATTGTTCTTGAAGATGTCGTTCCTTGCGCTTATGAATTTGACTTTGATTAATGGCGAATTTAACATCATAATCATTGGCTCGTTCCATCTTCATGAAGTTGTTTATTCTTTTCCTTCTTTCTTTAGGATATGCTATAGAGGCATTTTGTTTCTAAAAGTTGACGAGATAAAGTCGAAATTAAAGAGTTCGAATGGATCCCTCTGGAATATGATTGAAAGCGCTAATGCATCATCTTTTCTGTGACCTGGGACCTGTTTCTTATCTTTCATTCTGCTGCAAATCCTGATCACTTACTGAAACTAGATGTTTGTTTTTGGACTATGTTAAAATGAGCTATATTACTGCCACTAGTGAGTCTTTATTCATAGTGGTTTTAATGTCTTTTGATTGTTACATAGGTTAATGTATATATATATATATATATATATATATATATATATATATATATATATATATATATCACTATCTTAAAATCTTGAATCAAAGTTAGCTCAAGATTGATAATAATAAATAATTTGAACTCAATCAAGCACATGCTCAAAGACATTATTTTTTTTGTAACTTAAAATTCATAAATTTAATGATGACTTTAATGTCTATTATATTCTTGTATTGATTCTATATAATTATGATTTATAAATTATGTGAATAGAACTGTTGATATTTCTATAAATATATACATTAACCTATGTCAATCAAAAATTCCCTACCAAAACCATAAATAATAGTATCTAAAAAATTCACTAATAAGTATTAATGGACCCATCAAATCATGTGTTAAACATAATAACAAATAATGAATTGTAATTTGGATTGATAATGGATGTATTGACATCCTTTCTTAACTATGATGTGTTTAATAGTTGAATCTTGGCCTTGAAGTTGCTTTATTAAGTATATGCTAATTTGAATCATTTGATAGAATATGAATTTCAATTCTGTAAATAAAATTTAATTTACTTGGATATTTGGCTTTATAATAATATTTTTTATGCTTTGTCTGTATTTTAAACATTATCATTTTTTAAGATTATGGTTTTTGTTTATTTGTTTTTGGACTTATACATTTTTTTTTGTTGGACTAAAATATTATTTATTATAAGAGTTAGAATTTAACGTATTTAACTGCATATATTATTGACAACTAATTTGTTTTAATTTGTTTCTACTACATATTATTCTTGGTTTATATTATATTTTTCTTGTTGTATGTAAAATCAAACAGAGAAATAAAAAAATATTCACAAAAATTATAAAATATTTTCCAGAAAAAACAGCAAAGAGTGATCCTGATAACATATATATTCAAATGAACACATGACATTCCTTTAACATCCATTTTTTCATTTCTGGTGGAAAAAGCCTTATGAATACTTATATTCATTTTTCAACTTGGTAAGAACATTTATTTCTTAAATGTATTAAAACATAAAGGCAATTTCATAAGCAGAAAGACCTTGTGCCAAGTTAAATATCTAGAAAGGTTTATAGAAAAACCAATCCATAGCATGCAAAAGTTCTAAATAATATAATAGGTGGATGACAATGTAACAAACTAGAAGTTGTAATCTAGAAACTTGAAATTAATTACTTTGATATGTATGCTTTTATACTCTTCGATGTAAATTTCTCTTCATACCTTCTCAGTAAATTGAATATAGTTGTTCACTCCATCTTTAAAATTGAGTTCCACCGCCAGGAAAGAAGAAAATCACCAGATTTTCGGACCCATTGATCCTTCTTGTACTCAACCAGCTTAGGTGAGGAACATTGTACCATATCTGAAACAAAATAATTAAAAATCAAGCAAACACTAACCAATCATTGGATTATAAAATTAGCACATTAAATAATCAAAATAACAAATTTCAAAGTAATATTATTTAGTTTATATAAAGTAGCATATGATCACGCTAACAAATGAGTTTTATAATTATTATTCAACAAAACGTTTATTCTCGCATGTACCATAGCTTCAACAATACTAATGTAATTTTAGTGGCGTGGCTGATTTATTCTTCTATAGGCACTTTCAGATTTAGAGCGCGAGAAATAATCACTCGACCCAGAAGAATTGTTCTTTCAGTAATTGATCAGATTTGCACAGAATAGAAAGATAAGAAACAGGTCCCAGGTCACAGAAAAGATGATGCATTAGTTAATCAACAGATGTACGTTTACAGGAAGCCACGCCATCGGAAAGCACGATGCACCAGCTTTGGCAAGTCTGAATCAGACTGGGAATGGTCTGCCGGACAGCACATTAATCAAATTTTACGCAGCTGTTAAAAGCCAATTTGAGATCACACCAGACCATCTTTTATTGATTATAACTAAGTTCGACAAATACTTCAAGAATTCAAGAAATCTTCTCAGCTCTGAAGATTTTAAAAGTTAAGACAAAGAATTGAAAATTTAAATAAAGGAGGACTTCTTCAGACAGTTTGCTAAGTCCATTATTCTTTACAAGCTTAAAAAATCTTAAAAATTAAAATCAAAAGGTTGAAGAAAACGCCACGAGAATTTATAAAGTTTATTTGTGAATATTTTGGTGTAAAATTGTAAAATTTTGGTGTTAAATAGTAAATATTTATAAGTGGTATGATAAATCTTCTTGTTTCGTCTCCTTTGTCTAGAGATTTTGAAGCTTCTTGCATCGATTTCTCCATATTCCGTCGATTGCCGCCATTGGCCATTGAAAAGAATGCGTGTTCTTCATCTATGGCTTTAGTAGCTAATCCTTGGGTAAACCTTCGTTTTGATGTTCCTGCTGGGCATTTGGAATTTTGGGGTTTTGATTCCAATGGGTCGCGTTTCTTTAAATCCTTTAAGAACGTGCTTACTTGTAAGGATGGCCCTTGTGAGTCTCTTGAACTTATCTCAACTTCTTTTAGAGGAATTCTGATCATGTGTTGGATGTGAATGTGAGAAATTACAAATCGTATGAATTTACATTGGTTAAAAAATTTGCTTTACGATCTAATTGATAAGATTCGTTCGTTTCAATAATTTGAAACTTTTAGTTATTTTTCAGTTGGCTTTGATGATTGTTTTGATTCATTGACTAACGATTTGGACTATTCTCGTATTTTTTTTGCGTCGTTCTTATTTTGTTTTCAATTACCAAATGCGTTGCTTAAATAGACTATTTTGATATCAAGAAGAATCTCCAATCGTTCCGATTTGGATTTATCTCCCTAATATGCGAATTCATTTTGTGAATCATCATTTTTTTTTTGTATCTCGTTTTGGCCTATTGTTCTCTTTGGTATTGTGGGGTTCATTTCTGCTAGTGATGTTTGTCTTTTGTTGGGTGGTGCTTCTGGTTTATGTGTCTTATGGTATGTTTGCTCTGGGTTTTTATATTCTGAGCCTTCTTTACTTTGAGGGCCTTGTTGTTGTTTTTTGGTTTTTGAGGGGTTGTTTGTCTTTTGCCTTCTGGTGGTGTCTCTGTTTGATTTGGCTTTTGGTTCCCTTTCTTGGTGTGGTTTGGTTTTATGTTTGGTTTTTTCTTATGGTTTTCTTGGCTCTGGTCTCTTCTGGTTTAACCTTCTTGGTGTTGATTATTTAGTGATGCCTTGATCCATCTTGTTTTTTCAATTGTTGTCTTCAGTGGCTAGTTTGTTTTTCTATGGGTACTCTTCTTCTGATAAATTTGATGTTTCTCTTGTTTTATAGATTATTGTGATCAGAACCTTCTTAATAAAGACATATGAGTGAGTTGATTTTAACCTTGAGACTATATTCCTTCCTTATTCCTTTATTATGTTCATTTGTCTTGAGTTTTTCTTACAAATTCTTTGCGGTTTGAGCTCTATATTACTCTTAGTTGTTTTGTCTTTCTTTTTCTTATTTTATTTTTTTTGAGGAATTTCTCTTTAGGTATTTTTCTCGAGCATTAGTTTGAGAAATTCCCTTTTAGGTCTTTGTATTATTATTTTGTTTGCAATAAAATTTATATTCTTTTGTTTTTTAAAAAATTTAAATTGGCACCTAGATGTTTATTTAAAATTATTTCTCCTCAAAATATACCCCCTTTACCTTAGTTTTTAAAAGGTCAGGAAATCCATGGGAGGCATCCAAAAAATTTATGTTCTCTTAAGAGAGAAATATAGTGAGATATTAGTCGAGGATTGACAAGATGCTAAACCACTTAAATCTTCTTATATTCTCTTTGTGGATGTATTTCTACTTCCTCTCTTTTCCTCTTAAACTCCCAACAACTAGTATCATAACAAGATTTTATTAAAAAGATAAAAAAGGTGGTTGATAAAGGAATGTCCAACTAATAAGTTCAAGGTAAAGACTTCTTTCTAAAGATGCGATAAATGATTATTTATACTAAAGTAAGTTGCATGAATCTCTTCTAAGTAGAGAGAAAATGAGCAGGCACTATGTGATTCACGACATTGACGAGAAATGTTACTTTCAACATTATCATGGAAGATGACCAATTTAATGAATGCTCTAACCAACATATATGAGAAGCCATCGATCAAATAAGTTATTTTTCATGCTTCGTTTAATTAATTTAAAAATGAGAGAAAGTGGATTGTTGTTGACATCTACGAGTTCAATGTGATTACAAATCAATTGAGCTCCATTGATATCTGAAAGATAAGATATACACTAATCTTGTTGTCATCTTTATCTAAAAGTTTGCCTACAATGGTGATTGCAATGAATAATTCATCGCAAGCATTAAAATAAAGCTAAATGATGTATGAGACTGATTTTAAGTGAGAACATTGTAGAAGACAACATGGAAAATATTCTATCTCAAGTTCTACTCTTATGTAGAGTATAGGGAAGAGCCATAGTAAGATGTAATCAAGAAAGATTAAAGTTCGAGGCAAGTTTAAGAATGTGGTGTTCTCTCACAATAGGACACAAGAGAGAAGAAGATTCTTGTAGTTGACCCTACATAGTGTGATAAAGGCTTGTTGTTGTTGTTATTGTTGTCTTCAGTATGTAGGATGGTTATATTTTTCCAAGGAAAGTGCTTTTTGATCCCTGCAAAACTTATCCCGCTTAATAGAAAAAGACCGTTATCATGTTGAACTTTTTGTTAGTATATCAGCTCAAATTATTATGAGACATTTATCAATATTCAGCTATTGATTGTGTCTCACAATTGTTGTTATGTGCTTGATTTTAGTTTCGTGATGTGCCTTTATGTGATGAGGACAACTTTCTTGGCAAGCTTTGAGATTTGAGATCTATGTTGATGATGATCTTCGCTTTGATTCTGAGTCCATTTTCTGTTCTTATGGAGTAGTGGTTTGAAAGTTTTTTTAATCATTTTTAGATCTCTTAATTGATTGAATATGAATATTCTAATTTATTTATTTATTTATTTTTATCATCGTTGTATATTGATTGGATTAAGGTCCTCGGATGCTTCTCGATGGGTTTGCTCAAATGTTGCAAAGATATAGGTGACATTAGAATGGTAGCTCTTCATTTATTGGATGGTATGTTCTTAAAGCCTTCAACTTCTATATCTTTTTCATCATTAACATGTGTTGTGTTTAGGTTTCAATTATGATTTGTTTTATGCTTTGGGTGCTTCAATTGTTTGTGTTTTAATTTATTTGCTAAGTGTACTTATTATTGATGCTTCTAGTGAATCAAATTTTCAAAATCTAAACCACCACATTGATAGCCACAAATCTCGACCAGCCCTTCACAATTCTCTTCACATGAGCCATGTGTCGCTCTTTTTGCTTGCTGTCAATACAAGAATCTTGTATTTCGCCGCCTTGCTTGAAAATATTGTTCTTGCTTTGCGTTGTGATTTAGAGGGTCGAAATGTTAGAGCATCACATATCTCTCTTTCCCTCACAGTTGCTAGGCTTTTCTAATCTTTTGGTCAAAAGCCCGCGCAGAAATGCAACCATTGCACTTCTTTTCTTGGACAAATTTGTTCCACACCAAGAACAGAGAATGGTTAAACTGACAGATTTTTTTGAGTATCAAATTAATTTATGATTCTTACAATGATTTATAATTATAGGGTGTTGCTAAATCCTAATGAAAATGTTTAAACATTTTATTAAAATTCATAATCTATTATTGTCATCCTTGTATTCATGATTAATGCAAGTAAAATTAAGACATAAAATGATTAGGGTTGCAACTTGCAATGGTTTGTTGGAGTTAGCATCACATCTTGGATGGAGAAATTAAGAGAAATTAATTAATGCTTAAAATTTAGTCTAATAATTATGGGGTATGTATGTAAATCTCTTAAAATTTTATCATCAAGGGATTGTAAATATTTGCTGTAAATGTAGAAAAAGTGCAACTATATCTAATCTACATAAGAAACAATAATATGCCCTCATAAAAATCTACAACTTTGACTCCACTTTTAGGATCCCAATTCTATCTCAATATAACAAATAAAATATATATATATATATATATATATATATATATATATATATATATATATATAGATTATATATATATATGCTAATTATAAGATATATCTATTCATTCTCTTCATTAGCTTTGAGATAATAGCTTTATTGAATCAATGGTTTTGTATGTCAACTTTTCTTTGGATCCCTCTCCATCTCCATATATGAGAAACCAAATCATTGATGATGCCCCATTTTATAATCTATTTCAAGGAATCATTATCCAAATGTTGTGAGGCCAAAAAGCATATTATGAATAGTGTCCAGGTTTATTAGAGCATTTATTAACTTTTGGATGGTAGAAGAGACTGACTGAATGTAACTAGTTTCTTCGGATGTCTTCATTTTTTTGTTTTATTGGTATGTTTTTTTAATACATCATACATTGTTAGTTTTCAATTATATTATGCATTAATGAAAAGAAATTCTATATTTGTTTACATTTCTTACGTCCACTTTAGATGTTTTAGTATGAAGACATGGATTTCCTTTAATCATACCTCGTGATTCTAAATTAACGGGTTTTGTATGAGCATACCTTCATCTTTGCATCATATTGTGTTATTTTCTTCATAGTTCATCTCAGATCACCAAATTTTCTTTTCATATGTTTCTCCTATTGATGGTTGTCAAAGTTTGCTCTTAATTGTTATTTGCTATTAGAATGAGCAATATATTGATTTTACATACCTCTCAATTAACAATACATAATACAATAGCAATATATTGATTCGGTGGTTTTATCGCCTATTTCATGATTTTGTTTATAATCCCCAAACAATATTTTCCGTCACTTGCGATCCTCCTATGGATTATTAAAAACATTTTAGTGAGATCATGAGGGAGATATTCAAACAGAAATCTGGATTTGTATTTGGCCAATAAATTGATTTAAAAAACCCTTCGAAAAAATAAGTTAAGTGCATAATTTGTAGAGCTTCAAAGAGCATTTGACACCTTTTTTAGTTGTAATATTTCTTTGAATTTTTAAAATATTTTTTGAACTTATATACGATCATCCGAATCAATGGATGTTTGTTTTATTATATGCTTATATGTTTAAATTTGCTTTATGATCCATTATATTTACTATTATAGCACCCTAAATTTATGTAGTTATTCAAAATCAGCACTCCATCATTGTGAACTTTGACCATTCCATCTACAAGCCACGCGGGAACAAGCGACCTCTCTCCACTACAACGAGGATGAAAGATCTCACTTCCATTGTTTTGAGCGGGGCCAAAGCGGTTGTGGAAGTGATGGTTGAAGAGGTAGGACAGTCTTTACTATCCAATGCCGTGATCCATCTCAGCTATTGAAAGAGACGGATACTGAAAACAGGCAATGCTTTCTTTTTTTTTTTTTATTTAGTGGCCATATATATGTCCTTTACTCCACTAATTACTTGATATTTGACATAAGGAGCTTGAGTGGATCTATATCAGTCATTATGTACCTTGGATATTTTCTTAGTAACAGTCACTATTGGCTCCATATTTCACCAGCAGTGTAACAATCTCCTCACAAACACTCCTTTTCCATCTTCCATTAGGGTTATTTGCGTCTTGGACTTGTCCTATAAGAGCTTTAGTTCTTTAGGTCCCCAAAGATCTGTAATTTCTGCATTACAGGACTGTCTGGGAGCAAGATGTCGATTTGGTCTTTCGTCCTTTGAAAGGGAGGTGTACATGATTTCTTATTGATGTGAATGTAACTTATTTTTCATCATCTTGTAATTCCTTTTTTTGTCATCTTCCAGTTTCTATATCTCCATTTTTTCCTTCATAGCTTACTACCGCCATTGGTGGACCAAATATGGCATATTGTTTGTGTTTCTTACTCCTTCATAACTTATTTTTTCGGAATGTAATCTTCACAAAAATATATTCAATATATTTTAAATTTATAATTTTACTCTCAAGTGGTGAATCTTTAGGCCTTTCTCACCCATATGGTTGGGCTGAACCTCCAATATCATAATTTTGAATTTATCTCAATAGTAATAATGGTAGTTATTATTTCAATTGCAGTGTAATGAACCAATCTTGCCTCAGATAAATCACTAAGGGATTTTATCACTTTTTAACTATCATAATTAAAGAGGATGACATTCTCATAACATTTGATATTCATAAAGTTCAATTATCTTAAATGAGTTGAAGCTCAATTTAATTTTTAAAAAAACTATATATATATATATCTTTTGATTATCTTTTTATACATATTATAGAGTGTCTTCATGATGCCATTATAATCTCTGAAGATTTTCAGGAGATTTATAAACCTTTTTTGTATCTATTTGCCTTCACACATATTAATAAATTGATGGCAACATGCTCCATTTAGTAGAGTTTTTCTTGGCAGAGAGTTTTTTAGATGCTTCTTCATGAATTCAAAATTTAGAGCAACAAATTCATTGATATTGATATTTTTGTTTTTTGCATGTTCAAATATAGAAGGTTTTCAAAATAAAATTTTGATATGATAATGATAAAATTTTAAGCAAAAAATAAATGAAGATGAGAGAATAATCATAACAAAGTTCTGAAATATAAGACACTAAGTTTTATTTGGTAAGATTCACATATTTTATTAAAAAAATAAATAGAAAGCAATTTCTAAAAAATGAAGAAAATATAAAGATAATATAATTTGCAAATATATTACAAAATAAATTTAATTATATCTTTAATCTCTCTATGGCATCTCATTAACTATTGAAACATGGACCTTGTCAAAATGGATGTATGAAGGCATCCATTATGTTGGAAGGAAATTTTTAATTAAATAAATCAGGTTTTAACTTTCTTTGTATTTAGCATAATCATGTATAAAGTAAATGTAATGTATTTAGAATCATTCTGAGCATTTGATATATTTAAAATTTGTTTTTAATTTTAAAATATTTCTATAAAGTGTTTGATTTATTTTCTACGTAATGATTAATAGATCTTGAGGTTTATCTAATTTTATAAAAAATAAAATATTTTATTATATTTATTTTATATAAAAAAAAGAAATTAATATATTTGTATATATTAATGTAATCAAATATATTACATTATTTTATGTTGTATTTATTTTATATAAATTATTTTTTTTTAAATATGCTAGAGCTCTAATCACTTTATGATCGTTGAGGCTATAATAGAGAATAAAATTCTAAACATTTATAATCAAAATATTTAGAAAATGAAAGAAAACTACCTTCACCTTTATCATAATATATATTAAAACTAATAAGCATTTGTAATTACACTTTTTTTTTGTAGATAAATTATAATTATAAATTAAAAAAAATTAATACCCTTTTATGAATAATCTCTTTCACATATAGATGATATTGACTCACTCTCTTTAGATCTATTAGAGGACTTGGTATTATCTAACTAGAAGAACCACCATGATCTCTTTTTTACCTATAATCTCCACCCTCCACCTCATCCTCTAACCATTTGTATTTAAACCTGTACAAGAAAAGATATCAAAAGAGTTAGGACACATCCATGATTTATACAACTAAAATTTTATAACAGTGAATGAATACATTTTTAATATATATATATATATTTATATATATTTAACTAAAAAAATAATCCTGATAGACCTCTAATTACTGAAGCTTGTTTTGATAAATATAATTTTTTAATTATTTATGTACTACACACATTTAAAAATATAAAAAATTATCAAATTCATTTTAATCAAAATTTTATTCATAATATTTTAACTTTTTTTTATTCTTAGGGCATACTTGGGATCAATTTAGTTCGTTTTTTTTATTTCTATGTAATTTAACTACCAAAAAGCTCGTGATAATTTAAATAAGCAACTTTATTTCATACGATCATTCATACTACGACAACACAGTTATAAAAAGAATTAAGCTTGCGTTAGGCAATAGCACCACAGTTGCTATCTTATTCAAATTTATTAAGAATACTTCCTCCCTGTGATATCAGCTTTCATGGATGCAGTTCCTTGACCTTGTTCTGCGCAGCGCCCGACGCAGCCGCCGTGCCGTTGCTGTGAGCGATGTCGACAACAGTAGCATTGCCGACGTTGGTGCCAGTCGCCCAAATAGGGTTGTTGGAGTAGTCGTAGATGACGACGTTGCGATCTGTCTGGAGGATGAGATAGTAATCCCCGTTCTGGCGCTTGGTGTTGCTTTCCCAGACAATCATGGTGGCACCGTAAATGGCGAGGTCGCCGTCGTTCCGCATGATGAGATTGCAGTTATAACTAAATCCGGAGGTCTCCGTCGACCAGACGGCCGTGTTATTGTCATAGAGGACGAGGTTGCAATCCTTCTGCATGGTGAATAAGTAGGTGCCTTGTTCGAGTGTCCCCACTCAAAGAGCACGCCTGCGTTCAGGCGGTCGCCGGCGGAGAGTTGGAGAGGCTCAACAGAGCTGCCTGCCAGAGAGGAGGAGGAGGGCTGCTGCTGAGCTGGTGGAGGAGGCCATGGCTGTATTGATTAGTTGGGAGTTTGGGTATTGATTTACTTGGTTGAGTGAACGGTGAAGGAGGTTTGGGTATCTATTTAAAATAGGCACGTTCTAATCATAATTAACAATTTAGGCATTAAAAATTTTTTTTTTAAGAAAATAAATCTAATTGTCCGTACCACGGACGATTGGCGCTAGACGGACAACTGACACTTTTTGCAGGCAGAGAAAGAGAGAGAGTTTTATTTTTTTTTATTTGCGTGTTGTAGGAAGAGAAGAGAGAGACTAAAGATATATATATATATATATATATATATATATAAATAAATAAATTTTTAATAAAAATATATATATAAATAAATAAATAAAAAAAATTTTATTTGCGTGTTTTTTATATGCATTAATAATTAAATAAATAAATAAATAAATAATTTTTAATAAATAAATAAATAAGTATATGTATATATATATATATATATATATATATATAATAATAATAATAATTTTTAATGCATATATATTTCAGGTGACTAAAGATGAATTATTATTTATTTTTTATATTTTTTGTTATTATTATTATTATTTTAGACTTATTTCTTTTTTTTCTTTTTTTAATTTATAAATTTCATAATTTTTAATAACTTTGATATTATAACTTAAGAAAATAATATATAAAAGTTATTAAAAATGAAGATTTATAAATTTAAAAAAAAAAAAAGAAAAAAAGTCTAAAATAATAATAACAAAAAATATAAAAATATAAATATATAAAAAAATAAATAATAATTCATCTTTAATCACGTGATATATATGTATTAAAATTATATATATATATATATATATTAAAAAATTATTTATTTATATATATATATATATATTAAAAATTATATATATATATATATATTTATTTATTTATTAAAAATTATATATATATATATATTATAAATTAATTTATTTATTTATTTTATTTATTTTTAAAATTATTATTAATTATTATGTATGCTTAATTAATTATTAATTATTATTTATATATCTATCTCATCTCTCTCTTAAAAAATAATAAATCTCTCTCTCTCTTTCTCTCTCTCTCTCTCTCTCTCTTGTCTCTTTGATGCTACCAAAACAAAAAAAAAAAAAAAAAAAAAATCCACTGGCGCCAGTTATTTTCTCTCTCTCTCTCTCTCTCTCTCTCTCTCTCTCTCTTAAATCATTATATATTTAATGGAGAAATTATTACTTGTAGAGTCAAGATCATATTTTATTGTTATAGTTCATACATAATATATTTACTCATACAATATCTGATAATCACAATCATTGTCTCTGTATCTTAATATCTCTTGTTTATTGTGTTTAATTTTGAGAATTAAAACTGTTAGAATATAGTAATTATTGAAAAATTATTTGAATTTTTTTTAAAAAATTATTTATAATATATAATAAATTTTTAAAAAGTTATTTTCTCTACAATAATTTTACAGCGAATTTTCCAAAAATTATAGCTGCTCAAATAGATCTATTGTGAAATTATTGAATTATTTTAAGATATCAACTGAAGAGAACAATTCCTACTATGCCCAAATAGAAAATTCATCTCTTTGATGAAATAGTAAACCCTTTCACTATCATAGCTAAGCCTTCCCTTTCCATAAGAAATATCTAAATCACACAAACCTCCATTTGCAATGCATTAATTCATGGAAGGACAGAGGAGCCATCGCTCCAGCTCACAGTCACCGATAATAGAAACTTCGTTGGCTTTACAAGCGATGCGTCAAAGGGTGCTTAGCTGCCTCAATCTCAAATCGTTGTTTTTTTTTTCGGAAACTTCTGTTTAAATTTTGATAAAATGATGAGAAATATTTTATTAAATATGCGGTTGGAATTTTTATATTGTAAGAAAAATATATATTTTAGCAATAAGCCACATGTTCATGGCTAATATGGGGAATTCATATGTAAATTATTAAAATTAAATTTTAATATTTATTTATATAATATTCAAGTATTATATTCACAATAAAATGTATGTAAACAGTTTTTTTTTTTTTTAAAATGATAATATTATTGATATTTTTAATACTATGATAAAAAAGTTATTATTTAAATGAATATTTAAAGTCAGATAGATATAAATATATAAAAATTATATGATATATATGTAAATTTAATTAATTGTTTTCAAAGATTATTGAAGATGATCACATCTATATTGTAGTTTCCTTTTTTTTATAATTATGTTTATTTTAAAATTATAAATTTATTTTATTTTTTTTTTTAATTATCTATTAATCATTTTCTATTTTATAATTATGTTTATTTTAAAATTCTAAATTTAGTTCATTTTTTATATTTTTAATTATAATTAATCATTTCTATTTTTTTTCAAAATAATAATTAGAAAAATCGAAAAAAATCCCAATGTACGTATGAGGGTGTGAATAACTAACTTCTTGTCCAAATAAAAAAAAAACCCTACTCGTGTCGGTATAATTCAAGCGATAGAGTTTTCACATAAATCTTGATTTAGTAGTTGATTTTTGACTTTTCAACAGAGGCTTTGGGTTAGTCCTTATATGTTATGTGTGTTATGATTAAATTAAGATCTCAAAAAAAATTCTAACAGAGTAGTTACTCTTGCACGGATGATATAAAGCGTAATTTAAAAATCAGTTGTTGATTTCAACTTGATCACCCGTTATGACAAATTTAACTAAAAAGATTTGAATAATTAAAACTTTTTTTATTTTTGTTATTAAACTATAATTTTTCAATAATTAACTTAAAAATATATATATATATATATATATATTTGAAAATATTGAATTTTAAAGCATAAAGTAGATATAAACTAGATTATATAAATCCCATAAAATTAACAATAATTCTTGATATGACATTAAAATTTCTAATCGAAACAGAATCTTGATGTCGAAACAATCGATTAAACAACTACCGTGCTTAAAATATAATTGAAAAATTTTACGATGAAAAATATGAGTGTTTATAGTCAAATTGGCGTCTTGGCCGGCTAAGATCATAATTTTGACTTCATTTGAGCATTCAAATTCTAAATACATGAGAGATCGAATGAATCATTTTAGTAGTCCGAGTAGTTTGCATGTATTTATATAAGCGTCATCATAAATAACTCCTCATTCTTCATCGAGGGGAGCTTCGAAAGAAGAGAGAGAGGCTCAGGCGAAGATTCTCCAGCATGATCGTGCCGATGCTACCCTCGCAGCTCCAATACCGCCCGCCGCCACGCCAATACTGTAATGCCGCCGGTCACCACCGTCGACCGTCGTTGGTCAGCCACGCCCAATTCGTAGCCGTTGTCATGGTAGATCATCGTCACCATCTGATGCGTCATCGCAGATAGGTCCGCACCATCCGCGTACCATCCGCATTGGCTACCACCACCGGTGATTGGTCGCCATCGATCACCACCGCCATCATCGGTCGATCGGCCGTAGCGTCGATCACCACGCCATTACGGTATCATTGTCGACCATCTCGTATCACCATCGGTGGCCGTCATTGTTCACCATCTGCGCCATTTTGTTCGACAACCGCGCGCAATGCGCTTGTTCGCGATTCGCTTCGACCATCGCTTTCTCATTATCTGATTTAATCATTATCGGGAAAATTTTATACTTTGAAACAGATACATAGTTAAAGACTTTTTGGGCTGGCCGGTTTTCCCCCTATTGGGGGTTTTCATCACAAGTTTTCTTGTTCATTATTCAAACATCTGTGTGTGATTAGCACAAAGATAAAAAACTTTTATTCTACATGATTTTTTATCACGCTTGGCGTCTGAGAAACATTCTCTTTTACATCTCTGATGGTTGACAATCGACTATATGTTGAGAATAACCTATGGTGAAGAAAATATTACTCTCGAACACAAGAAGAATGAAGATCCATAAAACGATCCTTGACTTTTCTTTGGAGGACAACTCTTAATCTCAAAGATTATCCAAATCAATATTGAATATCCCAATTATCACTTGAAAAGTTAGTAATACTCATGAAAATGGCAAGGTTAAGGAGGAACTTTTAAACAAATATTTTGGTTTGACCCCTTCCACGCACGGGTCAGTGAAGACTCGACAAACAACGCGGATATGTCAAAACTTCAAACCTACTCACACAAGTTAAATACTCGGTGAAGACAACCCTGGATATGTCAAAACTTTTTTACACTTTAACTCGGCGAAGACTCGACAAATAACATCAGATAGTCAAAACTTACTTTTAATCCCCGTGTTAAGGTCATCGATCAAGACTCGACAAACAATCAGGATAAGTCAAAACTTGGACCTACTCCACCGCGGGTTAACGTCATCGGCAAGACTCGACAAACAACCTGATTGGTCAAAACACTTTACTCCCCAGGGCGAAGCGTCTGGGACGACAACCGGATAGGTCAAAACTTCATACCTACTAAAGCAAAGACTCGACAAACAACGGATAGGTCAAAACCGCGCTACACGCGGGTTTGCGTCGTGGCGACTCGACCAACCTGATAGGTCAAAACTTCGAACTACCTGCAGGTTAAGCGTCATCGGCGAAGACTCCTCGAAATAAGATAGGTCAAAGCTTGACTCATTACTCATCGTGAAGACTATGACAAACAACCTCGAATAGGTGAAAACTTCACACTTACTCGCAGTTAACATCATAGGCGAAGACTTTGACAAACAATCGATGGGTTAAAATCTTGGCGGATTGATTGAGACTATCTGAGTTAGCGTCATCAAAACACTTTGACAAACAACGCCGGATGAGTAAAAAATCTCGCCAGATTCAGTTCAACCTCTTATATATGTTTGTCAGTAATACTTTGATTGTAATTCAATTCAATTCAACCTCTTCCATGAGTTGCGTCGTAGTAACACTTTGACAACCTCAGATGGGACAAAAATCCTTTCTTTGATTGATCTCTTCTCTTACAGTTAACATCATCAAGTATCTTGACAAACGACCGGATGGGTCAAAAATCTCGGATTTGATTCAACCTCTTACAGGCGGGAACATCAGTAACACTTTGACAAACAACCTGGATGGGTTAAAATTCTCAATGGATTTGATTCAACCTCTTCCATATAGGTCATCAAATAACACTTTGATAAACAACCGGATTTATCAAAATCCTCAGTTGATTCAACCTCTTCCATACGATGCCTTAGTAAAACTTTGACAAACAACCTCGGATGGGTCAAAAATCTTCGGATTGATTATACCCCTTCTATACAAGTCAATCAATATCAAGAAGACTGACAAATTATCTACCAAAATTATGAGTTTTTTTGAGGAATGATTTCTAATCGATGCTTCCCACCACCTTGACAATTGTCACAATTTCAAGAAAATCAATTTTCTATGAACTCTTGATCATCTTTAAACGGCCGGTGAGGAGGCAGTTGATATCTCGAGGGAAAATGAAAACTCGTATGAACCTATTTTGATATCTAAGCGGTCAGTCCGACAAGGTACGCTTGTTTTGAGGGAAAACCGAGCCTCGTATTCAACTATGGGCCTTGAACACCTCAAGCGATGGTCCGATGGTTAGCCCTCTTCGAGGGAAAGCGGAGCCTTGTAGGCCTGACTTACGCCCCGATCCTCAATCCGGTGGCGAGGGGAGTTGGCGCCTCTTTGAAGGAAAAGGAAAATGAGCCTGGTATGTTACGGGCGATTGCCTCAAACCTAGTCTCGATCCGGCGAGGACAATTGACACCTCTTTGAGCGGAGCTTGCATTATGACGGGCGCTATCGACCCCATTCGGCGAGGATAGTTTGGCCTCTTTGAGAAAATCGGAACTATGAACTACAGGCTTGATCTCCCTAACCGGTGGGAGGATAGTTGGCCTCTTCGAGGGAAAATCAGGAGTTATATGGTATGGGCTGATCTCCTCAAACCCGGTCACGAGGGACGGTTAGTCTCTTTTGAGGAAAACGAGCCTCTTGGTATGGTGATCACAAAGCGAATGACCTTCTTCTAAGAGCTTTGCTAACAAAAGAAAGAAAAAATTTTTTTTTACTCTAGCCCTTGAACTTAGATAATTTCATCCAAGAACACTAGAATATATGAGAGTTGTGTCTCTTACTTGACCATAGGAGGGTTTTATAGATCCATTCGAGGCGGAAGAGAGAATTTAAAAAAAAACCTTCTCCTCATTATGACATTTAATTAAAAAAAAATCCTCTCCTCGTTATGACATTTATTTATTTTTTTAAAAAAACTCTCTTCTTATTATGACATTTAATTAAAAAAAACACATCTCTTCATTATGATATTTAATTAGAAAAAAAACATTCTCTTCATTATGACATTTAATTTAAAAAAAAAACTCTCCTTATTATGACATTTAATTAAAAAAATTAACCATCTCCTCATTATGTCATTTAATTAGAAAAAAAACCTTCTCCTCATTATGACATTTAATTTTAAAAAAATCATCTCCTTATTATGATATTTAATTTTAAAAAAAAATTCTCTCCTCATTATGACATTTAATTAAAAAATCCATCTCTCTCAAGACTAAATGGCGATATATATATATATATATATATATATATATATATATATATATATATATATATATATATATATATATATATATATATATCTATATATATATATATATCTATATATATATATATATTGAAATAAATAAATATTGATAATTAATTAGTTAATAAATAAATTAATACATATAACATATTTAATTACAAATCGTAATAACAAGTTATTTTATTTTTTTTAAAAAAATTAATATATTTTTGGATGAAATAAGTAAAGTCATCCAAAAAAGCAACTCATATATTCAAAAATTTTGCTAATCAAAGATCTTGTTGAAAGCCGATGATTAATTCAAATGGCATCGAGAATTAAAAAATTTTACGATATCGGTCGGCTCTAAATATTTATAGTCATTGAATTTTTGACGGGATCTAATTACTTCATTATAGCGACAAATTTTAAAATGATCAGGCGATCGAAGAAATTCAGCGATGGAATGATTTGATTTTGCATGTATTTCAATAACGTCATCATCTAATTAATCTAAATAACTTCTTCGTGGGAAGCAAAGAAGAGAGCTTTAAGGCTTGAAGATTCTCCAAGGCGTCTGACGGTACCACTCGGCGAGCAAACCATCATATTGTCGCCTTTACCGCCGGTCACCAATGCGCCGTCGTACGTGGCCTTACCGGTCTTGGCGCGGTCGCACGTATCGACCGCGTCGTTGGTCCGCTATATGCCGCCGGCTTTCATTACCACCGTCGATCATCGTCGTCACGCACCGTCGATGGGTCATCACGCGTAGCGCGATTGGCTGATCACCGGTCACCGTGACCATCGCCGTGCCATTACCAACCGGCCGCTCATCCGACCACCATCGATCATCGTCGTCGCCGACCGTAGTCGGTCACCACCACTGCCGTACCGTTGTGGCCATCTCCGGTCATCACCATCGGTAGCTGGTTGTTCATCAATCACCAACAATGCCCCAACCATAAAATTACTTTAAATTAAGGTTCTTATTGTCGGGCTTTCTCATATCTGATTATGCTCTATCGGAAAACTTTGTACTGAAATAGATACATGTGGAAGACTTTTAATGGCTGATTGGTTTTCCCTATTAGGGGTTTTCCATGTAAATCGCGGAGTTTTCTTGTTATTCTTAAAACTCATTATGATTCTTTGGTCACAAATTTAAAAAACTTTTATTCTATCTGATTTTAGCATGCAGTTTTAAGATCATTATGATCTAAATTAGTTTGCTTTTAGTAAATCCAAAATTTTTTAAATAATATTCCATTTTATTCATACATTTCATTGAATAAATGAGTTCATTAATACAGATTTTTTTAGCTTATTAAGATTTAAATAAAATTAAAATTAAATTAGTAATGCTTTTAGTGCAAAATTGACGGCCTTCTTATTTATTTAAAAAAATAAAAAAATATATACATGGGATTTTCTTTTAGCCAAGCCATGAATTATCTTTGAGCACATAAATATTAGTCCTCATAAGATTGATTATTCATCTAAAAAGTAATAAAGTAGGCATGATGTGAAAGATAATGCTTAAGGTGGCAAGCTTTGTTGGGAATTTTAGTACCGTCGGGTCAGATATAAAAGGAGGTTGTAATACATACGTAAACATCGATTTTGTCCAATTCCTTTATTGCTTAAATGAAATCTACTTTCATGCACATTAACTTATTACAAGATTTATGAATTTATGTTCTTGTAGTGAATAGGAAAATTAAAAAAAAAAAAAATCTACAGCAGCTTTTTTTTTTTTTGTCAATAAGAATAGATAAAACTGCTACCATTAGGTTATTATAGTGAATTAAATCCATTTAAGTGGTTAAAATCATCATAATTAGTGTCTGTGATATCTATTTGAGTATGACTTCAGCAAAATCCTTAGTCAATTTTGCTAATTTACACTCATAAATTTAAAATACCCACCAAATTTGAACTTTGATCTTGTAAAATGGGTGGTCCCTTTCAATACATTATAAGTTATGTATTTCTAATCGGTTGCAAAGATAAGATGTTTTAAGTGAATTCTGAGTCTTTAATTTGAACTTCAAAAAAAATAATAAAATAAAAATACAATGTTGCCTTCTAACTAGTTTAGGTATAAATGGTTTATTTTCTTATGAGCATCATTTTTTGATTATTGGAAAGAACAGCTTTGCATAGCATTGAGCATTTAACGATCCAAAAAAAAAAGCATCATGCTCATATTCGTGTAATCTCTCATTTTTATTTTTAGTCTTGGTATTTTCAAAATGTTGACTCGATCCTCTATAACTTCTGTATTTACCACCTTAGTTGATTCTAACACAAAACTCACAATTTTTCTACAATGATAGAAATATTAAACGTAAATTTTAGAAATCAGACAACTCTTCTAGCTGATTATAACTCCCACATTCCTCATTTGAATTGATTTGAAATTTGAAGAATAATTTTTTACTTAATCTCTATAATTTTTCATGCCCATAACTTCAAATTAATTTCAACCCTATACACTGTTTAACTTCTTTCTCAAAGTTTCTTGAATATTCAGTTCAGCAAGTGAACCGAATGAGTTGAGGGTGACTATCACACTAAGTCATGCATCTATGTGCAAATATTAAGCTGAGGGTGAGTATCACCACGCATGAGTTGATTGCATGTGTGACACTCAAATCTCTCCCATGTGTTCCTTCTTGCAATAATTAAGATGAAACTTGTATTTGAAGACGCGTATAATTAACCTTTCCTTGTTATTAACAAGATGAAACTAGTTTCAAGACGTTTATAATCATTCAAATGATGTAATGCATTATCATGTTAACTTTCGTTTACTCTTAAATTATATATATATATATATATATATAATATAGATCGAACTTGTATATAGGTTAAGTTAAATAGTGATGAGAACGGAGGAATTATGAATATTGCTTTTATCTTTGAAAGTGAATTGATTTCCCGATAATAATTAATATTCTTTAAAATATTATAAATATTATTTTGGAAAAAAAGTAATTGTTTTTATCAGATAAATTTGCTTATTTTCTATTTATTTAATTTATTTAATTATTATAATATAGTTTTATTTTTTTAAATATATATTATTGATGCATTCAACAAATATTTATAATCGTTATTTTTAATAATAAGCATATTATGTACCTTATCCTTAGATACTTATAGATAAATCATAGAGCAAGATTTAAAGGACTATGAGTCATTGGCTGCCATATGGACAACATGTCCCAAATGCATTCATAGCTAGCTAAGAAAAAGCTATTTATGAATATTTCAAAAGGTACTTTTATTCATCTAGATTAAAAAAAAAAAAGTTATTTTGATTGTTTTTTCTATTTGTTTATTAAGCAATTCACCATTTTTTTTTATTTCTGGGAAAGAGCAATTCATCTTTTAGAAAAAAATTGTTGACTAACACTGGAGACATGGATAACAATTAATCTTTCAGAAGAGTTGCAAGTTTTATAAAGCTTTAAACAAGCTTTTGAATTCAGCTTAAGTTTATTTTGATTATTTTAACAATTTTAATTTTATTTCGAATGATTATTTGTACTAATTTTTTATTTAATTTGTTTTGTTTTTTTGTATAATATAATACATGCTATCAAACTGATGATTACATATTTATAGTTCATTAATGGTTAAATACAAATTTTAAAAAAAGAAATGATTCACCTTCTTTTACTCTAATTTAATAAAAAATAAAGAGAGTGTATCATTAGAGTCTTTTATGAAAATACAAAAATTTATATCAGACAATCATCGCAAAAAAATATTCAGGAGGATAGTTTTAAAGCCTTTTATTTCCTTTAAAATAAATCTAATATTAATTATTCATACATTATATTACAATCATTTAATAGTATATATAAATACTTCAAAATTCATCTTGGTTAAAATTATGATCAAAATATCTTTATGAAAATAAAAAAAAAATTAAGGTTGATTTCAAATTTGATAATTTAAATAATATCACTTTTGCATGATTATATAAACATAATGATCATTTTAAAATAAATTAAATAATATCACTTATTTCAGGATCGCCGTAGCCCCCTGTTCAGCTTCAGAGTTATGAATTTCAATCAAGAGGTTTTAAATTTAACTTATTAAATATATATATATATAAATTTATAATTAAATTTATTCAAATATCTGAAAAAATACACTTTCAACAACTACCAAAATCATTTAGATTCGCCGCCGTCCTTTTTTTTGGAATAAAAAAATAATAATAAAAAAGCATTCACTTACATATAATTGGTATGTATTTATATATTTAATATTTATCTTGATAATACTTAAAATTTTAATAATACATTAAAAATATTATTATCATTTTTTTTTAAAATAAAATATAAATTTTAGTGCATAGAAAAGACTATATTTATAACAGTTAATTTTAGGCATTAGATATATAAATATATAAAAAAATTTTATTGTATATAAATCTTTCATAACAATAAATAATTGTTAATGTAATATTTAAAAGTTTTGTTTATAAAATTAATTTGATTTTGCATTCATTTTCTTAATTCTTATATAAATATTGATATTCATAATAAAATCTCAATTATATTTTTTTAAAAATTTGATTAAATTCTTAATAATTTAATCATGACAACATATAATTCAATAGTTCATAAAAGATAAAATGTATGATAATTTTATGATATATATGACACTTAAAATACTAAATTGGCTTGAATCTTGATACTAGCAAGCGTCAGAAGTTGGCGGTGAGATCACTTAAAATATCCTTGGAAATTTTGGGATATCGGTTAAATCCCTAAATAGCTCTCAATATAGAATGTTTATAGTCAAATCGAGTGTCTCGGGGATCTAACGCTCAAGATCTCATAATTCTTTATTTGAGCATTTAAATACTTAAAATATATCAAATGATCAAGGAATCATTTTGAGTCAGATGGAGAGGAGTGGTTGGATTTTACATGTATTCTGAGGCGCACTCCTCCAATCTATAAATAGCCCCTCATTCTTCATATGAGGGGAGCCTAGGCAAGAGAGAGGAGAGAGCTACAAGCTTGAAAATCCTCCAAACTTGATTGCCACCACGGTTGTCAACCACGTATTTGATCCCCCGTCAATCTTGGTCACCATCATGATGACCTTCGTCGATCCTGATCGCGTTGTAAATTATTCCTGCTATGGCTGTTGCAGTGACTATATATCTCTTGTTATCGATTCAGGATTCTCATTGTTAGCCCTTCTCATGCACAATTTTGTAATCATGTTATCGGGAAATTTTGTACTTTGAAACAAATACATAGTGGAAGATTCTTACTATTTGAGCTCAGGTATTTCCCTCTTTTGAGATTTTTCACATAAAATTTTTGTAGTTTTCTTGTTCACTCTTTAAATACATGTGTCTTTGAATTTCATAACAAGGCGTAAACTTTCACTCTACCACAATGGTTTCTAAAACGGTTTGGCACGTCACGTGGGAAGATAACTCTCTTCATCAATTTCATAACACTGTAATGGCAATACTCAACAGCGCTCTCCGTCTCAAAAATCCTTGAACCAAGGGATGCCAAGCTTCACTCCCACGATAGGTGGTGAAATCTCTTTAGAAGATGGTGTCGAATGGAAGAGTCTTAAAATGGGATGATCCGACTTTTACGAGGAACACAAACCCATATAAAACACACCCCAAGATCGATCATTGGCAGGTCAAAATCTCCTTGACAGTTCCTCGCGTAGAGGCGTGATCTTTGATCTCCTTTTGTTCTACTCATCCATCAGTGCATCTCAACCATTGCTAATCCACCATTTATTGTTGGTAGCTTCATCTTGTTGACCCCATGTCATATGTCATATGCGAGTTACGATGCAAATGAATTTTTGAAGAAGAAATCATCCTCCTTTTCACCTATGAGAGTCTTCACCTTTATTCTTCAATATCTCAATCGTGAGGTTTTAAGCTTAGAGCATTGATTCCATGAACATATGAATCATTCTGGGACCATCATATCAACAAACTCGCTACTTTGTCTCTTTCCTATCCTCAAGGGACAAGCTGGCACTTGGTTACTCTCCTTCGAGGAATCCATCCATACCTTTGACGAACTTCGCCAAGATTTTTGTAGAGCAGTTCATGACAAGGAGGATCATTAAAGATTCCGCCATCTCTCATTAAAAAATGAGGGTGAATCACTTAAAGAATACTTCTAGATTCTCCTTAGAAGCTAAATACAGGTAGAATACTGCGAGAGGAGTTTTCTTGGAGGACTCTCTGGGCCTTCTCTATCTTGCGAGATCTGCCGTATTCGACTTGGTTCATGTGGAAGCAAAAATTGAGGTTGTTATTAATGCCCATCGAAAATAATTTGAACAATCCACAGAAAATGTAAGTGTTCTAGGAAACCCAGATCAACAATCCCATCATAAGAAAGATAGTCGTGATCTCTCTCCGTCCTCACATCATGGAATACACCTTGAACACATATCGTGTTAGCGTCTGTTATTCTAGATGAAGAGACCATCAAGTGGCCACATCAAATCAAATTGAAATCGAGCAATATTGTCACTTCCATGAAGTTGTGGACATCTACGTGATAACAAGATTCTTATGCTATCAACCAACTCAAGCAATATATCTCCAATTGGGGGCAAGGGACAATCATCGAAATAGATGTGCCAAATAGTTGGAGAAATTAAAGCGATTACAAGTGGGCTACTACTATCAAGTCTTCACACCTTTGAAGAAAGTGAGTTAAAAAAATTTTTGTATTAATCATCCCATCACTTTTGTGACTTGGAGACTTGAAAGTCCAAGTTCGCATCAAGATCCTCTTATCATTAGTGCGGGGATTGGTGACCCCTGTTATATTGTTAAGAGAATTTTGATTGATAATGGGAGTTCCATTGATGTTTTATTTTACTCTACCTTTCTTAGCATGAGTGGTTAAGAAAAACTTCAACCCATTGCTGGACGTTATATGGGTTTGATAATCACCATCAGAGTGGAGGGACAATCACCTTCGTTGTTCTCGGAGAATTCCCTCAAAGTCACTCACTCAATTCAATTCATAGTGGTCAAGTCAAATTCAGCAGCGCTATCTTTGGAAGACCCCTCCAATCAATCTTGATCCACGGTGCCTCATCTTAAGATGAAATTTCAAACCCCATTGGGTTGGAGTAAAAATCAACAAATAGCGATCTTGTTACCTCTGGCTTCGAACTTCCGGTGATCTTCAACATGAGAATTTTAATCTTCAAGATAAAGAGAGGGCTTAAAACAAAGACTGCTCTCACTTCATTATCTGACGTCAAGCTATGACCGGCTATGACCAAGATCGGAGGAAAAAATCTTCCCTAAAACTTGGAACATGGAGGGTCTCAAAAAGTGATATATGTAATCCTTGGTGCATAAATATTGCCTTTAATTTACCTCATTTATCTTTTCATCTCCACCTCTTGTCTTTTGTTAACTCTCTCACTTTTAAGTTATCTTGTGACAATATTGTATCACCAACATTATCAAAAGTAATGAGTTTATGGCTTTTCTTACAAGCTTGTTTCTTCTTCATTTAATCCTCTACTTGAGAAATATCCAACTCACGTTGTATCTCACATGATCAATCCCAGGGACTTGATGGGACCTCTTCCATCTGGTAAAAGTCAAGTAACACTTTGTGATATCTAGGATAGATCAAAAGGTCCTTGGTGGACTTCCCCACTTCCACAGGTAACGTCATGAGTAACACTCGACAAACAACCTGATGGGTCAAAATTCTGGCGGACTCAATTGATCTTCAAGGTTGGTCGGGTAACACTCGACAATAACCTCGGATGGGTCAAAAAAATCTCAGGATTTAATTCAACCTCTTCCACATGTTAACATCATGAGCGCTCACAAACAATCTCGGATGGGTCAAAAAAATTCTCGAGGATTCAATTGACCTCTTACAGAGTTAACGTCGGGAAATACTAATACTCCTGATGGGTCAAAATCCTCGGCGGATTCAATTCAACCTCATATAGGTTAACGTCAACACTTTGACAACAACATAGGATAGGCAAAGGTCCTTGGTGGACTTCCGTCCTCTTTCCGAGGTTAACATTATTGGGTAACACTCGACGACAACCTGGATGACTTAAAATCACCGGTGGATTCAATTCAACCTCTTTCATGCAGGTTAGCGTCATTGAGTCACACTATGATAAACGACCTCAGATAGGTCAAAAATCACCACCGTCGACCGCGGTAGGCCGTATGCCACCACCACCACTCGCCGCCATCACCGTTCGCGCCGCGTATAGCGCCACCGGTGTCACCATCTCCGGTCCGCCCGCGACTACGCGCTGGCGCGATCATCGTAGCATCTCGCCGGTCACCACGCATCATCGTAATCCGGACCGCATCGCGACCGTGGCATCGATCAATCAGCTCTCGGTTATGCCGATGATGATCTCCTCAAAGTTGGTCAGCGATTGGCCTTTCGAGGGAAAAATGGACCTCGTATGAACTACGGGCCTTGATCCTCCGAACTTCGGTCCGAGTCAGTTGACACCTCTTTGAGGAAAAGCGGAGCGCATTGCTGAACCGACTTGATGGCATGGAGCAGTCGGTTGAAACCTCTTTCGAGGGAAAAGCGGAGCCACCATGGTATGGGGTCAGAACTCCTCGGTCGGCGAGTCAGTTGACACCTCTTTGAGGAGCTTGCCGTATAAACTATAGGTCTTGATAGCCTCAGAACCAGTCGGTCGATGAGCTGATTGACCGCTTTGAAAAGTGGATTGGTATGAACCGGGACTTGATGCCTCAGCGACCTCCTCTTAAGAAGAGGATACTCAACATAAAAGAGTGTGACTTCTCTCTTAGCCTAGGGGGTTTTATAGACCCTATAGGCAAAATGTCAAAAGCGTGAAAACCAAAAACCGCTCAAAAGCCAAAGCGAGGCGAAAAACGACAAAAAAATGGGACCTCACCCCATGGCTGCAGCGTGAGGCCTCAGGTCCGCCGCTTGACCCCAGATCCACCATGTTACCCAGCCGTTCATGCGCCACCCCGAACTCGGTACGAACTCGCCTCGTACGTTCGTGCAGCCTCAGACCCTCGATACGCCGGGTCAGCGGCCTGGGCAGCCCATGGGCCTTGTGGCTCCTGGCCAGCCCTTTAAATCCAGATGTCCATAACTTTCGAAATCTTGCACGCGCGTATCATCCCTGTATTCATTCATGATCATAATCTTGCGCTCCCATGAAGATCATTCTCTCAAATGTATGGTTGATGGACCATAAATTTCATTGAAGAAGAATTTTCAAGTATTTGGCGTATATAGTTTTGGATGATTGAAATAATGTGTCATCCAAAAATGGGAGGACAGATATGACACTTAAAACTACTAGTGAGCACAAATCTTGATGCTAAAAGCAAGGCGGAAGAAATTGGAGATCAAACACTTAAAATATCATTGGAAACTTTGAGATATCGGTTAAATCCCTAAATAGCTCAAACATGGAGTGTTTATAGTCAAATCGCTCGATGAGCGGATCTACTTGAGCCCAAGATCTCATAATTTTGACTTCATTTGAGCATTCAAATACTTAAAATACATCAAATGATCAAAGGAATCATTTTGAGTGTCCGATGGAGAGGAGTGGTTGATTTTTACTTGAGACACCCCTCCTCAATCTATAAATAGCCCTCATCTTCATATGAGGGGAGCCAAAAGAAAGAGGCTCTAAAGGAAAATCCTCAAGCTTGCCACCACACGGTTGTCAACCACGCATTCGCTCACCATGGCGCCAGCGGTCTTGCCTTATCAATCTCAGGTCGATCACCATCATGGCGACCTTCATCATCGATCTCGGTTGTTCATCATCCTTCTACTAGCAATTTGTTACTGAGCGTGACTATATGGCTGTTATCGATTATGGAATTCTCATTGTCACATTCTCATATACAATTTTGTAATCCGTTATCGGAAATTTTGTCTGAAACAAATACATAGTGGAAGATTCTTCTTTGAAGTGGCCCTGTTTTCCGATATTTTTCCGTAAAATTTTTGGAGTTTTCTTATTCACTCTTTAAATACACTGTGTGTGAATTTCACTAACTAGGCTAAATTTCATTTTAAACTTTCATTTTCTTTTTCAATAATAATATCTTTTAGATGTTATGTATGTAATTATTCTTATAAAGAGGAACTCTCATTAGAAGCTTTGAGATACTTAATATTAAAAGGATATTTTGTTAGGCTTGAATCAACGGTTAAATTAAATTAGCATCATAATTTTATTTCATATCAAATAACGAAAAATGAAAGCTTCATCATTTCTTGGGAAAAAAAGCATATATGAAAAATTTTATTAATTAAAATAGTATAAATGAAATAAATTAGATAATAGTTAGAATAAGTTTAGCGAACTTTTTTATTCATAGACATATTTGTTAGAAATGTAAATATAAATATATCAATCTATATACTAGATATATAAATATACAAAAAATTGTGTGATATGTATGTAAATCTTATAATTTTAAATCAAATATATAATTATTCAAATAATGCCCATCTTTGACTCAAACTTAATTAAAAAAATAATGATTTTCTATGAATAAATGAGCTTGAGATAGTTTATGGTGATCTTAAGATGGTGCATTTTTATCTTGTTTAAAATCAAATGATGCATATCACATAACAAGGTTATTCTTTAGAGATTGTTGGGTTACATGAGATTTTCAAGCATAATAATTTCGATAGAGATGTTAAATTTGTATCTTATCTTTTTGAAAAGCTATATGAAAATTAATGAGAACATGAAATTCTTCTTTGTATTTCATCCATATATCAATAAATAAACAAATATAGTCAATAAACCGTAAAACTTATTGAGATGTTTAGTTAGAAAGAACTTAGAAAATTGAAATTTAACTTTACCTAAATCTAAATTTTCTTAAAATAATACCATTTTAAATCAACCACAAATCATATTTTTGAGATAGTTTATGGGTACAATCTAAGATACATGTTGATCTAGCTACAACTATTAGTGTATTTCTAATTTAACATATACATTTGCATGTGATTTTCATAGCCTTCATGAAGACATAAAATAATAATTATAAATATAAAATACTAAGTAGATTGGATAAAAGAGCAAATTTTTTTAAAGGAATATATGTAGGTGATTTTGTATTGGTATCACCTAAGATATTTCTCTTGAAAATATCTCGAAGATAAAATAAATTTATTTGGGATCTCATGTCAAATCATTAAGAAGATTTAATCTTAGAATCTATGGAAGAGCTATTGCGAAATTTTGGCATGAATCCATGGAATATAACTATTGTGAGAATTTTGGCCTTCCACTTCAAAAGAGTGTTCTTGAGAGAGAGAGAGAGAGAGAGAGAGAGAGAGAGAGAGAGAGAGAGAGGGAGAGCCTTATTTTCACTCTAGATGATATGTGGAAAATAAGAACCCACCATTTAGAATTAGGACTATATTTTATTATACTTGAGTGCATTTTATTTTATTCCGACCCATCAAAAATAAAATAAAATGTCGATCTTGACCGTGATAATTCCATACAAAATTAATAAGATACCTCAAAAAACTAAAATTATTAATCTTTTGATAACAAAATTAATAGGCTTAAAAATAAAATAATATCTAATATATAATTAAATTTATATGTGAGCCCACATTTAAAATTCCAAAAAATTATCAGCCACATATATATTGTTTGACAATTATACATTATTAAATATTTTAAGAGCTTAATTCTTTGCTATTTTCAAAGAAGAATATTTTTTAATCTAATTCATTAATCATATTGACATAAAATCAAAGTGATCTTTGTTATAATTTCTATAATAAAATCCCTTCATCAATATGATTAATGACATAGATCAAAATATATATGTGTATGGAAATTTCATATAATATGATCATATATCATGCCTATTTTTTAACTTGTCTTATATTATAACTCAAAAGTTAGTTTCATTTATTTATGCTAAATTGCATTGAAAGTACATAACTTTATTTTTTTAATTATAAGATAATAATAATACACGTCGGAAAATATATTTACAATCATTGAACATCATAAGTAAACTCCCATATACTATATATCATTAAAGTAAACCATATACATATTCATGAAATATTTTAAGTGTTAAATTTTTTTATCAGATCTACAATCATAAAATTTGTATTATCGTTCAATATACTCGAACTCTTTCTTTTACAAAAGAAATTTTTAATATGCTTTAATTTTGACGAACTCACATTATTCTTTGAATACAACTCGATTCTATTATCACAATTTATTTTTAATAGTCTCTATTCCATCAAAATATTTAGCTTAGTGATAAAATTTCCGGTCATATTCCTTGATTTAATGACTCATAATAAGCTATAAGTGCTTCTATAGTAGAAGAAGCTATGAGTGATTATTTAGTACTTTTCCAAGATATAACTCATCAAATAATAAGAAATATAACATGAAGTGAATCTTCTACTATCGAGGAACCAACAAAATCGAGTCGAGTACCCCATGATCTCCAAATGATCGATCTCAGATATGTGAGCATAAAGTCTGTTCTCTTGGATACTAACCGCATAACCCGTTTCACTGCTTTTCAATGATCAATTCATGGGTTACTTAAATATCTACCAAGCATTTAATGCAATTGGGATGTGTACAAAGCTTGAGACATAAGAGTCCCTCTTGTAGATACATAAGGGATCCTTTTCATCTATTTCTTTTCAAGTTCATTTCTTGGAAATTGAAGCAAATTGAATTTATCACCTTTAGAAATGGGTGTATCTCCTGGTGCATAATTTTGTGTCAAATCTACTAAGCATTTTATCAATATATATGCCTTTTGTGATAAATTATACCATGAGAGCGATCTCGATGAATTTGTATACCCCACAATTGAATCATTCCCAAGATCTTTCATTTCAGTTATTTGAAAAAATTTCTTAGTTTTATGCAAAAAGCTTATATCGCTGCTTGCTAGTAGAATATCATCAACATATAACACTAAGACAATGAATTTACTCATACTGATTTTCTGATAAATACATTGATCAATAATATTTTCTTTAAAACTAAAAGTAATCACTTGATCAAATTTCTTATACCATTGATGAAGCTTGCTTTAAACCATAAATGAATTTCTTTAATATGCATATCATGTGTTTTGAATCAAAAGATTGAGTGCACCATATATATAATTTCTTCAATGTCACCATTGGGAAATCGTCTTTACTTCCATTATAACTCTAAATTATAATGAGCTACTAGTGACATAATGATTCTAAAGGATCTTTCCAGAAAATCTCTTTATAATCAATGCCTTCCTTTTGAGTGAAATCTTTAGTGACTAGACGTACTTTATATCTTTTGATATTGCCTTTTGAATCTCGTTTGATTTTAAAACTCATTTACAATGAATTTTACTAATTTAGGTAATTTGATAAAATCTCAAAGATTATTGTCTTTCATTGATTTCATCTCATCCTCAATATCCATTTGTGGGAGTTGACACTTTGTTTGACTTGACTAAAGAGATTGAATCACTTTCCAATCATGTCAAACTTATATTCTTAGAGATACACAACATAATCATCATGAAATTATTGATCTCTCTCCCTAGTGGATTTTCTTAATGACACTTCAATTTGAGGTTGTTGTTATTTCGGTATGAGTGGGAGTTAATTCAAAAATATTTTGATTATCGTATTTACAACTTAAATAATATCGGATAAAATTATCGATCATTTTCTAACTATAGGAAGAAAAAAAATTGCTCTTCAAATATAAAATTCTTAGGTTTATTACTATCATATTTAACTTGCTCAAAAAATTTAGCATTGCGTCTTGAAAAGGATTTATTTGAAGAGTCATAAAACTTAAAATATTTCGACCTTTGAATATCCACAAAATAACAATAATAGTTCTTTGAGTCTAACTTTCTTTCATTAGACTTATATGGCGAGCTTAATTTGGACATCCACATGAAGATGCTATCTTAGGCTTCTTCCCAATCCATAATTCATATGGGGTTTTAGGCTGCTTTACTTGGAACTCTATTAAGTATGTAAACTATAGTCTTTAAAGCTTCTCCCCAAGTGATTTTGATAAGGAAGAATGATTTACCATACTTCTAACTATATCCATAAGGGTCAACTATGCCATTTTGACTTGGAGTCCTTGGAATGTATGTGAAGCGATGCCACATTCTACTAAATATTTGGAAAAAAGGGCACGGGCGTTGTTCATATGATTCATCATATCTTTCATAGTATTCACCACCAGTTAAGTTTGTAGCTTTTATTTTTCTTTCAAAGTTGATTTTCAACTTGTCTTAAAATTTTTTGAATCGTCTAGTATTTGCTACTTCTCGAAATAAAGTATAAGTACCATGAGAATAATGGTCTATGAAAATAATGAAATCTTGTTGGCCATTACAAGTAGTAAAGAATATCACAAATATCGGTATGAATTAATTCCAAGCTTAAACTCTTATTAACACCAACTTTCTTGATATTTATTTTATTTTCTTTGATACATTCTATCTGAGTTTATCATCGAAAAACTAAGAGAATCAAGAATTTCTTCTAACATAAGTCTTTTATGTTTAGAAATATGTCCTAAGCGCTTGTGTCATGAATTCTCATTCATTTAATTTTTGCTTTGTACTAAAATTACTTGCATGCAAGGTTTCATTAATGAAACAAAAATATTTAATTCATATAGATTATCAACTAAAGAACTAGTACCAATAATATTTGAATCTTGAAAACTAAATTTTTCATTTAAATGAACAAGAAGAATCATATTTGTCCAAATAAAATATAAATTTAATTTCATCTAAGCGACGGTTTATAAAAGTCTCATGTAAATTCAAAATGCAACGGATTAGATGTATATATATAAGCATATTGCTTAAATCGAGATTTTTTTTTTCACATAGATGAATCTTTGACATCAGTTGACATTTGTCTTCTTAGACAATCTGCATAGTCACACTTATGAGTTTTGTATCCCACCTAGTGTGATTTGATACTAAAGATAAATTAACTTGAAACAAAGTTAAGAAATTTATCCTTTTTCACAAACCAATTTGCATACTTGGGACAATCTTTCTTCACATGACCGACCTTCAAGTAAACATTTGAAACATTTAGGTAAATTTCGAAGCTGTGTTTAGATTGAGTTTGAATAAACTAAATATTTTGCTATGAGTTGAGTTTATTGGCTTGAAGCGATTTTGATTTTAAAAGATTGATCCTGGATTTTTCGAGCGACTCGAATAAATTACGGCAAATCATAATCATGAGTGAATAGAGATTCTCCTTCTCGCCTCTCCAAGTTAAGGTGAGCAATAATGGTTTGGTTTACCCTTTCAAATTCCGACCTTGACGGCTTGGTAACTCCTCGTGAGGCCGTGACTTCTTTGAGTTCTTTCTCTCATTCGGTTTCTTATCTTTGTGGTTGCTAGGGCTTGAGAAAGGGCTGAAAACTCTATTCTTAGCCTCTTGGTCCTCTTGATCTCCTCGGGTTTTCTCAATCTCCGTTGATTAATCATGCTTTATTTCTTGGTCCTCTCGAGCAGTGTATGCACTCACTTGCTAGTCTCCATTTTTTCTGTGATAGAGTCATTGTTATTTCTTAACTTTGTAACTTGGGTTACTTGGCTCAATCGCTTCGGTTTGTTTTTTGCAGTCTCATTTCTTCATTGCATCTGATGCAATCTTGGTTAATTTCTTGGTTAGTTTATGACATAGATGTTTGTTAGTTATTTGTTTTTTTTATATTATAGTTTCATAATTCATTTGATCATTTCTTTAGTACTCTTGAGTCTTGGCGACAATCTCAAAGGCTCAATGCCGATCAATCAATCATTATCCTCTATTGTAAGTATGTTTATTCTTTGACTCAACTTTCTGGAAAAAGAACAATATCATAATTCATGTCCATTCTCACATTTATGGATGAACATCAATAATAAGGCAAAAATCTGTTATGAAGAGATGATTCTTGATTTCTTGTGTATCTGATAAGTGATAAATACACCTCTTGAGTCTTGACATATTATTCAATATGGTATCTGAAAAATTTGTATAATATAAAGTATTGAAGTTGCAAATTTTTTGCACTTGTATAGTTATATATATGTTTAAGTGATATACTTCAGGTTTAAAACTTTGTAGAATTTATCTCTCAACATTTATTTCTTTCTCATTTCTTCAAAGAAAACTTTATTGCCTTCATAAAATTTTCAATCCTATTGATTTGTATAACTTGTAAGGTGATGTTGATGGCCTTTTGTTTTGTAAAGAAGAATGACTTATTTCTAGCATAAACTTTGTATGAGAGTTTATGAATGAAGAGCTTTTTGTTTGTTTTACCTAAAAAATGGGATAATTGTGGGTTTTACAATGCAAGTGCTCTTCAAGAAGTTAAAACATGGAAACAGTTGGTGTGGTCCATGCATAAATATGTGGATAAATTTTAATGCCTAAATATTTTCATTCATTTATTTAGGCTTGAATAGTTGAATGTTCTAGGTTATGAATCATACATATGGTGGATTACGGAATATAAGATCTTTGCATGAACTTTTTTCATTTTTCTCCAAAATCAAGATTTTTTTTGACAAATTACATGCATTTTGGCTTCTGAGAATATATCGATTCATGCATCTTCTTATATTGGATAAATACTTGCTTGTCTCTTTGTGGTATCATTTCTCATGTACATCTTGTGAATGAAAGATTATATTTATTTCATCTTAAAATTAATCGTGTGGATTGTCCTTTTAGCCAACAATTCAGTTAGATATTTATTGTTGTGGTCTTATTTAGGATGGTGAAGAAAATCATTGTGTTAGTGACTTGGTGAGGCTAAAATCGAATTTGAAATTTTTTATTTAATTTATCACCTTTTGTGCATGTTATTATCAAATAAGTGACTTATTAATTTTGTTAAATTTTTTTTTTAAAATGAAAACCATTTACTCATTGAACCTTATTTTCAACATGGTATTTATTGATGAAGGTGAAAGTAGTGTACCTCTAAGTATAAGATATACCCGATTTATTTAATAACATCTTAAATTACATGTGGTTGATGTTATATTAAGCTTTCTTGTAAACTCTTAAAATCGAGTTATTCACATACAAATTACAATTATTTCTTGAATTTATATAGTTTATAATTGAATCATATTATATTTGTATAGATATAATGGGCTGATGATATAAAGCCATTTAAATTACTTGCAATGGGGTATTCAAAATAAAATCAACACTATAACTTTGGATAATGCATCATTAAATGATGTGGCGAAACGAAAGCATTATTTAGAAGGTCTATGGTAATGGATTTCTTTCATGTTTGGTTGTCTTTCATATTTTAAATCTAATGGTGCAAGATGGCTTAAAAAGAAATTGGTAATATAATTGAAAATGTAAGAGAATCAATCTTATTTGTAAGCGATCTCAATTAAACACACAAATTTGGTGAGATTTAGATAGATTGGCTTATCAACAACAAAGTCACTATGCATTGGCGTTCTGCGTTGGAACTCAACACACAAAATGTTGATGCGCATTTTCTATAAGACTATTTTTCGAGAATATGCTTTGCAAGATCTTAATTACATATGGTTACCTTCCGAGGAAGATTGGAATCAATTTGATAAGAATAGAGAGTTGCTTCACATTTTTTATCGAATAACTGAAATTTTTTCTGGATCTAACTATCCTACTGCAAATAGGCTTCTTCCAAATCTAATATTAATTAAGAAGACCTTAGATAGAGAATATTTATCTGATAGTCTTTTCATTTCTAATATGACAAGCACTATGAAGGAAAATTTTGATAAGTATTGGTGTTGTTGTTATTCTCAATTGCATACATTAGATCGGAATAAAATTGTTTTAATTAATTATACTTGCAGTTTATGGTAATGATATTGTTGATGAGAAAAAAATGGTGAAACAAAATTATTTGAGCTCTACTCTTTCTATCTTTGTTGATAAACAACATACAATCTGAGGAGCACTTACTATACAAGAATCAACATCTATAAGAAGGAAGTCACATTTGTATGATTTTTTGGCTATGTTGTATGATTTTATAGACTCTTGTTCCACAATCGACTTAGAGATATACTTAGTGGCTTGTGTTAAATGTCACGATTGAATTTGATATTTTAGATTGGTGGAAAATGTCCATGCATGAAGTACAAGACACTATCAAATGGCAAGCGATATTTTTACAATTCCAATAACTACGGTTGCTTGAGTTAGCCTTTAGTGTGGTGGTGTATTAGTGATTATAGAAGTTCTACCTAAAACATTGGATGCCTTAATATGTAGTGGAAATTGGATTGTGTGTACAAAATTTGAAAGAACTATGGTAATGTTTTCATCATTCTATTTTTTTATATAGTGAATTTACATTCTATTTAATTTTTCAATAAAAACTTCTTTGCATTTTTGACATCTTAGAAAACTTAGCTATATTTGGAAGCTTGAGTGTGGATTCACAAATTTGAATTTCATGAGGGTAACATTGTTTTATGGGCTTTCACAATATGCTTTGTAAGTTGTAAGTTGTGTTTTTATGTATTGTAGATTTTAACAATTAGTTTTTGTTTTTTAATTGGATGCCTGCTAAAATTATCTTGAGATGACTTTTGAGGAAATTAGATTTTAGGCTTACAATATGATCAATTTTGATTTTCTAATATATTGGTTTGGTCAATGAAAAAATTTGAGACCACTTAGGGTGACAAAATACTTTTACGCTTTGAAATTACTACGACAAATTGCAATGTTGGCCTTTTTTTTAAAAGCTTACTTTCTCAATTTTTGTACTTGTTACAATGTTATTTCTACATTTCAGTTGTAGTTTTTTCAATCATGAAAATAGAAGGTTGGAAGACTTGTTTCAATTATGTTGTAGTACTATTTCCACATTTTAATAGTTGAAGAACTTTCTTGAGCTTTTGAAATCATTTTGCATTTTCATATAATTGAAGTTGATACTTTTCAGTCTTATGTCACCCTAAAATGCCAATCATCTCGGTATTTTGAGGGAAAAAAATAAAATAAAAATACACAACATGGGATCAATCTTGTGAGTTGATATAGTGTGAACTATTCTTTCATTTGCATTTTATAAGTCCTCTTACTTAATGTTTTTTTTTTTTATATGAGCTTCTTGGAATTATTACATCACGAGATGGCTTAGTTTGATGTATGGCCGTTAGCTTTGGCTTTGTGGTGTTTGAGCGCCTTAGTTTGATGTATGGCACATGGGAGGGGAGAGCTTGAAGGCTCCAAGGAGTTGGACAATAATGATCTTCTTATTTTGTTTTAGTGGATAATCTCGTTGGCACTTGGTAGACAACAAGTTATTTACAAATAAGATATATTACATTTGTCTCACATTACAGGTTTTGGAAATATCTTACATATAACTCCTCTCTTACTATTTATAAATATCTTACGTATAAGTAAGTCTCTTGCTATTTTTTCTTGTGGGCAGGCTTTTCTGCTTTATTTCTTTCTATTTCTATCATTGTAGGGGTTGATTTTTCTTTGTTTTGGTTTTTGCCTTTATTTTAGATATTATGTCTTGCTAGCTTTTGTGGTTGCTCTTATGGATGGTTCCTTGTTCTCTTAATTGCTGATTGGATAATCATCAGATCTATGCCTTTGGATCTATTAAACTTGTACAATTACTATTGTTATCATGCTATTATCAATGGGACTATTAAAATCAATTGATCTGAATGGCTTATTTTGGATTCAAGCACGGTCTTTTACTCGATGATTGTAGTGTATTTCACCCCTTTAGTTATGGCCTTGATTTTTCTGTTAGCTTACTGGTTAGTTTTTTGCTTGATTCTCTTTGATATGCATATTTATTGTTGTGGTTTTATTATTAATATGGTGGATGTGCCCATAATTTTTAGCTAGTTTGGGATTTTGTTGGCTGTGCATTCTCATGACTTGTGGGCATTATTTGGTGATACATATCTTATATGGGGTGGGTGGCATCCCTTTACCATTCGATCTATCTTTGCCTTCTTTTCTATTATGTATGCAGGTATTAAAGACCATATCAACTCCTCCAAATGAAAGCTATTCCACCTCAGGTATGTAGGCTATGAAGGCTGGGATGATTTCACTCATCTTTTGGTTGGTAGTAGCACTCGTGATGTAACCCTTTATTGGAAGTTTGGATGCTTATATTTGTAGCTGCCCTAAATTTGTGTGACTAAGCCTGAGCCTGCTCTCATTAGATCTTTTATTCACTCATTTTATTCATTTTCACCTTTAATTTGATCTATATTGTCTAACGCTTTTACCTAGATGATGGTGCCTTACTTCTCTATGTCTCTTCCAACAAAAAATTCTAATCCATCATTGGTGGCTCTGGATGGAGATTGCAAGTCAATCTATTTTGGAGCTTTATTTATTTTAATGGATTTTATGACCTCGGCAACCTGGAGTCTACAAGTAGAATATAAAAATTTGTATATATTATAAATACTTGAAGATGATTATAACTCTCTCTGAGTCCCGATAATCAATTTAAATATGTGCTCTTGATATTGTCTTTTATTTATATTTTTGTAAACTTGATTTTTTGTATTAGCTAAACACAATTAAATATGTATAATGTAATTGTTATATTGATTTAAATTTTTATTTTATATAGTAAATTCAACAAATTTTATGTGAATTTTTTTTTTTTTTCTTGTATTAAGTTTGAGTACTTAAATCAAAGCAGCCATTTTTTTTAATTTAAAGTCCAAAATTGAGCTAAAAAGCAAATGAGTGAATTGTTGAGCGGATGGAGCTCGATTCACATTGATCCGGTGGCTCGAATTGCTTTCGAGATCAAGCTCGATTCCGCGATTCCTCGCTCGGCGTCTAAGCTTTCAAATTCGAGCCATCATAAAATACATTGAGCGAGCTTTCGGCTTCCGGATAGGCTCAAAATCGGATCGTTCTCGACCCCAACATTATCTTGTTTTGTTACGCGTCTCCCTTTATTTCAGCTCTTTTTTGACTTTATAAATCTTTTCTCTTTAGTAACAATAAAGGAAGTAATCTATTTTGTCATATTTTAATCTCTTTTCTTCTTTTCTTGAACATTGCTCATTAATAGTCTATTTTTTTTTTTCCTTGAGTATTATAATTTATCTTAAAATGATTAAATAGGGAGAGAGATCAAAACTAAGTGCACAAGAATGTCATTATACATCTTTAATTTTAGTGCTCTCAGTTTAGTGAAAAAATTATTGGATGATGACCTCGGAGTCTACAATTTAAAAATTTGTATATATATTACTTGAAGATGATTATAACTCTCTCAGGTCAAAATCAATTTAAATATGTGCTCTTGATATTGTCTTTTATTTATTTTTTGTAAACTTGATTTTTTTGTATTGGCTAAACACAATTAAATATATAATATAATTGTTATATTGATTTAAATTTTATTTTATATAGAAATTTCAATTTATATGTGAATTTTTTTTTTTCTTCTGTATTAAGTTTGACTTAAATCAAAGCGACTGTTTTAATTTCGAGCAAAAAAAAAGAACCATCGGAGTGGATTTGAATTTGCGCGAGCCGATTCACATTCGATCGGTGTGCTTCGGCCGGATCAGCTCGATTCACATTCGATCAAGGCGGCTCAGCAATGTCTCTGAAATCGATTCAATTAAATTATCATTAAAATGATTGAGCCGGTCGGATGGCTCAAAATCGGATCGTTCTCAATTAACAACATTATCTTGTTTACATTACACCTTATCTTTGTGAGTCCCCTCTTTTGCCTTTATAAATCTCTCTTTTTTAGTAACAATGCAGGAGGAAGTGAGTAACTAGTGAGCAATTTTTAATATTTTAATCTCTTTTCTTCTTGCACATTGAGCAATGAGCTCATTAAGAGTCTATTTTTCCTTGAGTATTATAATTTATCTTAAAATGATTAAATTGTCAGGAAGAGATCAAACTAAGTGCACAAATGTCATTATACATCTTTAATTTTAGTGCTCTCAGTTTGGTGAAAAAATTAGACATCTATATATCTCTTTTATATTTTCATTGTTTATACTATGTTGAAATGAGTTTAAGAATAGTACTCACTTGACATTTTGACCAAAATATTATATTTGACTTGAAACTTTTAACATTCCTTTTCGGGCATTTCCTCTTATGATTTACGGAATGGAATCTTCATGATCATCTATATTTAGAGCTACTGCTTTTCAAAGTTATTTTGATATTACTTTTGAATAAAGGAGAGCGTTTAGTCAAGATGCAATCAAGATCCACACCCAAAACTATGGTGATATGCATTTCTTAAGTTAAAGTTGAGCGTTGGATATTAATTGACGGATATAGATAAACATTAGCGAAAGAAAAAAATAATACTTAATTAACAATATTGTTATTTCCATATGCATATATAATGCAAACAAAATATCAGTAAAATCTATGTTTGAAATGAAATGTTTAATTAAATGGCAAATATAAGATACATTCATGTAATTTAATCTTTGTAACGAAATATAATTTTAAATTCTAAATATTGATAAATATTGATATAAATTGCGCTTATCTATCTTGGATCAAACATTGTATGCGATTAATATAAATTTATATATATATTTGTTCTGCGAAAATCAGAAAAAAAAAAAAATCTTTCTTTGGGCCAATTATTTTTTGCATAGATTTAAATATAATCTTTTATGTATATTTATATATTTTGAAATTAAATAAATTGATATAGTAGAGATCACTTTGATGGCATATTATTTCACTGAATTATTTTGAAATAATGAATATCAATATGTCAATCTAATAATTGTTTATACTAACTTCAAACAATTGACAACAATAAAAACTTTGAAACTATCTTAATAAAAAAAAATATTTATATTAATTTAATTAGTTTTATAAATTGGTATGCATGTTAAATTTTTTTTGCTTGAAAGAAAATTTAATAAGCTATATAAAAATAATATAATCATTTGCATTTAATGTATAATTAACAAAATAATTTACAGTTTAAATATGTACAACCTTAGATCCAAAATCTAAACAATGGAGTTAATGTAACTAATTATACATTAAATGGGTTTTGTCCAACTTACTTAATAAAAGCCCACCAAATTAAAGGAACAGAAGAAAACCTGTATCATGCTTTAAATAAAATAAATATAAAGTTTATATATATATATATATATATATATATATATATATATATTTATTTATACGGAATATTTTATATTATAAATGCAATAAATGGTGTAAACTAAAACATTTATTATAATTGATATAATATTGTTTCTAAAGAAATGTTTAAGAAACTTAACAGACTATGGAAATTAATTACTCATGAAATGATGCAAATACAACATTCATCTTTACAGGATTTTAATGCATCAATTTTGAAAAATGGTTCTTCTCTTTCATTTTTTTTAATATATAATAATAAGAAAAAATATTATAAACATTAATCATAATCTTACAAAATTCTCAAAATTTAAAAAAATAAAGATGAAGCATGTTTGAATCAAATTCATATGAATGTGAATTTTATTTCTCAAATTGAAATCATAAAGGCGAGAATAAATATATTATTTCACATAAATAAAATTGAAATTGTGATCAAGGTATAAAAGAAATTTAGCTATATTGTTTACTCAAAATCAATAATAGAAAACCTTTTAAAGTTGATATTTTACTATGACCAAATTATTTGCTCAAAATTTTAAACTACAATCTAAAATTTTCAACTCAATCATACAAAAGATTAGAGGAAAAGTCGATTGATCTGCTCGATATAAACCGAAATATGAAGATAAAAATAAATTTATATCCGGATCAAAATGAAATGTCGAAGGGAAACGTACAGAATCTGGAAGAGGCTATTTGGCTGAATATTGAAGAGTTGTTGATGAAATTGGCCTTCCACTTTAAATAGTATTTTTGAGAGAGAAAGAGAGAGAGAGAGAGAGAGAGAGAGGAGAGAGAGAGAGAGAAAGCCATCTTTTCACTCAAGATGAGATCTGAGAAAATAAAAACTCTCTTTAGATGAACCATGACCTGTTTATCTGAGTATATTTTATATTATTTCAATACATCATAAAATAAAATGCGTCTTAATCATGATAAAAATTATATATAAATTAATAACCTTAAAAGCCTCAAAAAATATTAATCTTTATTTGATCACAAAATTAATAGGTTTAAAAATACAATAGCACCTAATATATAATTAAATTTATATGTGAGAAATTTCCAACAATTTCTTCAAAATGTGAAGTTACAAGTGATGACATGAGCCATTTATTGGGAGCTACTATTGCTTAAGTTCTTCAATTGTCCCTCACATTTATATTTTTAAGAAGTTCATCTAATATCATTTAAAGGAGTTCTTATATGAGAAAATATAAATCATTTAGGCACTATCATGCTAAATTCTTTAAAAGCGGATGTCATCATAGGCACACCATTAGATAGTAGCATTGACAGGTTCCTAATATAGGATGAAGGATAGACAAAGTGAGGATATTTGGATGACTTTAGAAGAAGCGTGTAAAGCTTCAGAGCTTCTTGAAGACTAGAATTCTAACTCTTCATAAATAGTTCTTTAGGGTCCAAAGGAAGAATTGATAGCACATCAAGGAAGAAAAGAAAAAGACTCATTATATGGACTCAATCAAAAAGTCAAAGCTTATGAGACTTTATGTTGTATTATATGTGTTGTGGTATTTTATAATTGTATTAGATGCGAGATGATGTGTTTTGTATGTTTTAAGTGTTGTATGCGTGATTGAAATGTTGCATTTGTTTGCAAAAGTCATCATGGTCAGATGCATCTGCGCTCGTTGTCATTGCTATTGTTTTTAATATCTCTTGATAGAAAAGACAGGATCCTAACATCAGCTTATGGTGCCGTGTGATGGCGAGTTCAATTCTAATGACAATTTTCAGTACTTATTTCAAAGAGACACACTCTTTGGAATGTTTTAACTTATATAAATATTTTTGAATAATAAGAAAAGGTTGTATTTTTATGTTAAAATCTTAAATGAAGAACTTCGTGGTTGGAGCTTGGTGACCTTTTGAGAAATTTGTTTTATACGATTATTATGATATATATAAATTTGGCTTTGTGTTATTTAATACTTTTTTTTGGAAAGTCATATAATGCATGCATATTATGCACATCTTTTTTGAGGATGGCTGGTAACTTTCTTGCAATGATTATAAAATTGAATTGACCGATGATTACACTAAACTATTGTATCAATCAATTTGGTCTACCTAAAAGCCTTCTTTCACTATAAGGGGTTATTTGGCGGACTTAGTTTGACATGTAATATAAGTAAATGTAATATAAAGTGAAATTAATATGTATAAAATATTTTTAATTATTTAGTTAAAAATTTTATAATTGTAAATTATTTGATTAAGTAAAATAATATTATAAGATACAGAGAGCATATCCTTTTATATATACACACATCAATTGTAGCCGCTGCAATTGGCATATCATTTTTTTAAAGTATCATTTTATCTTTATTTTTTCTATTATCATGTCAAATTTGTCAAAAACTAAATATTCATGCACTTTATTTTAAAATAAGTATATCATAAAATTTTATATTAATTAGAATATCGGGAAGAAAGATTAACTTAATTAGAGATTTATTGACAAATTAAAATAAATTAATTTTAATAGAAGTAGCGAGAACATGTTTTCTTGATTGACATAGTTGACTATACGCAATATGAGATTATTAGATAGCGATAGCATCTTTGAGTTGTCCGCTTAGGTTGTACTAAAACTTTGTGGTGAAAATTATCGTATTTTTTATTAATTTTGATTTTAAAAAAAAAATATAAGAAAAAAATACAATATAAAATGGATATGTAATGAATATTTGAATTAATATTTGGAATAATTAAAATTTTTATAAATATATCAATTTATTTGATAGAATAAATATAATATAAAATTATCTTGAATTATGTGATGCATTATGACGATGGAAGTGGTGGCGATAATGAGATAATATTTTATATTGATCAGTATATTTAAAATTTCAAATCGGATGAAATTTAAATACAAATTAATTATTTTAATATATTCTAAATATATTATATTACTTTGAAATTTTATTTTATACTATATAAAAAAGTTAAAATCTGTTATATTTATTTTATTTTATATTCAAAATTCTTCAATTCAAATAAAAAAAATAAAAATAAATAATACACCGACACAATTTTTTTTTTTGAAAAGTGATAGAAAATATATAGTCATCATCAGTAAAAAAAGTAATAATAAAAAATTCCTTGTAATCTTTGACATATTTTTCTTCATAAATAAAAATAGCTCCGAAAATTCGGTCAATACCGGAATTTTTTTTTGAGAAATCTATATACATAACACAATTTTTATACATTTATATATTAACATTTACAAATATAACAGTTTTCTTAAATATACAATGGTGCATTGTACTTTAAAAATGATAGTAATATAATTTTAATATAATATATAATTTAAGCATTATTTATGTAAATATAAATATTGGAAATGTAAATAGATAAGACTGGTGTGCTGTGTATGTAAATGCCTCTTTTTTTTTTGTTATGCTCTGCGTTTTTTTTTCTTATATGTGAGGATTTTTCTCCGTCCGGTTTAGCATATTATGGCCTTTTAGATTACGATCCTGTTTGGGATTAAACATATTTTAATGTTATTTTTAAAATTTATTTACTTTGAATATTTTTTAAATTATTATTTTTTTAATATCAAATCATATTATTTTTAAAAGACTCAAAATAATATTTAGATATTTTGAGAATTTTTTAAAATAAATAACATTTTAAATATATTTTATTTCAAATCAAAATAGAAATAAATTTAAAAGAAAAAAAATAAAAGGAATTTGACTTGCGCGGTATAAAAAAAAAATTATTTTAAAATCACATAAGTTATTAATCTTAAAGAAATAGAGATTTAGGATTTTAAGTTAAGATTATATTTAAAGTTAAATAAAATAATATAATAAATATCATAATTATTTTTAATTTAAATTATATAATAATAATATTTTAATAAATTTAATATATTATATTTTCATATAAAATAATTAGTATAAAAAATTTGGTGGTGTAAAAAAAAACGGGACTAGTTCATAACATTTGCAGGATTTATACTTTGGAGATGATTATCTTCGTGCCATAGTTTTAAAATTTAATTGAACTCCCGAAAAAAAATAAATTTTTTTTTTGTATCATTTTGTTCCGTATAAAATTATCATGATAATATAAAGGAGAAAGAGTAATCATATAATTTATCATAAATTTGACAAAATGGCACTTCTATTTATAATTTTATATTATTTAAATATTGATCTTTGAATCTAAATTTATGTAAGTTATATCATTTGAATATTTTATATTAAATTATGTATTTTATTTTTATAATATATAATTCATTAAATCATTTAAGTAATTTAAATATTTATTATACTGTCATGATTTAATTAAACTTCTAAATTTTAATATTTATTAAATCTTGCTTCTCTTCTTCTCATACTGATGATTTGATTACT
>CM038217.1:142409023-142555454 GCA_021442155.1 Cymbidium sinense
TTATTTCATCCAAAATATAATTAAAAAAAAATAAAATAACTTGTTATTATGATAATTATATTATATGACTTAATTTATTTATTAACTAATTAATTATCAATATTTATTTATTTCATTATATATATATATATATATATATATATATATATATGCATTTAGTCTTGAAAGAGATGGATTTTTTTTTAATTAAATGTCATAATGATGAGAGAAATTTTTTTTAATATTAAATGTCATAATAAGGAGATGGCCTTTTTTTTAAAAAATTAAATGTCATAATGAGAGGAGGGTTTTTTTTTCTAATTAAATGATATAATGAGGAGATGGCTAATTTTTTAATTAAATATCATAATAAGGAGAGAGTTTTTTTAAAATTAAATGTCATAATGAAGAGAAGGTTTTTTTTTCTAATTAAATGTCATAATGAAGATATGTGTTTTTTTTTAATTAAATGTCATAATAAGAAAAGAGTTTTTTAAAAAAATAAATAAATGTCATAATGAGGAGATGATATTTTTTAATTAAATGCCATAATGAGGAGATGGTTTTTTTTTTAAAAATTTATTCTCTCTTTCCCCTTGCAATTGATCTATAAAAATCCCTCTATGGTCAAGTAAGGAGACACAACTCTCATATATTCTAGTGTTCTTCTGCGTTAGATGAGAAATTATCGGAAGTTCTGAGTAAAAAAAAATAAATTTCTTTCTTTTGTTAGCAAAGCTCTTAGAAGAAGGTCATTCGCTGTTGATCATGCCCATAGCTCATACAGAGGCTGCTCCCTCAACGTCTGTTTGGAGGAGATCAAGGCTAGCTCATGACCAAGCTCCAATTTTCCCTCGAAGGCCAACTATCCTCGCCGACGACCGGCCTGAGAATCAAGCCAGTTCATATGGCGAGGCTCGATTTTCCCTCGAAAGAGGCGCCAACTGCCCGTCATAGGGTTTGAGGCGATCAAAGCCATTTCACCGACGAGGCTCCAATTTTCCTAAAAGAGGTGTCAATTGTCCTCGGGATCGACCAGTTTGAGGCGATCAAGCCCATATATGAGCTCATTTTCACTAAGAGAACTGTCCGGTTGACCGGGATTGAGGCGATCAAGGCCCGTAGTTCATGGCTCCGCTTTTCCCTCGAAAGAGGCCAACCGCCCTCGCCGGACCCATCGACAGGCTTCAAGGCCCATAGTTCATATGACGAGCTTCGGTTTTCCTCCAACTGTCCTCGCCGGACCGATTGGACATCAAGACTATAAGACGAGGCTTTGATTTTCCCTCGAGAGAGGCGTCAAATGTCCTCGTCGGACCGACCGGGTTTAAAGGCGATCAAGACCCGTAGTTCATAGAAAATTGATTTTCTTGAAACTCCAATAGTTGATAATTGTCAAGGTGGTGGGGAAGCATTGATTAGAAATCATTCCTCGGAAAACTCATAATTTCTAGTAGATAATTTCAGAGTGTCATTCTTCATGATATTACTTGATTGTATATCGCGGTATAATCAATCCAGAATTTTTTGAGGTTATTTGTCAAAGTTTTACTTGAAGACATTAACCTGTATGGAAGAGGTTGAATCGAATCCGTTGAGAATTTTTGATAAATCCGAGTTTGTTTATCAAAGTGTTATTTGATGACATTAACCTATATGGAAGAAGTTGAATCAAATCCATTCCGAGGTTGTTTGTCAAAGTGTTACTTGATGATGTTAACCTGTCTAGAAGAGGTTGAATCAAATCTGCCGAGGATTTTTGACCCATCCGAGGTTGTTTGTCAAAGTATCACTTGATGATGTTAACCTGTATGGAAGAGGTCGAATCAAATCAGCAGAGGATTTTTGGCCCATCTGAGGTTGTTTATCTAAGTGTTACTTGATGACGTTAACCTGTATGGAAGAGGTCGAATTGAATTCTCTAAGAATTTGTGATCCATCCAAGGTTGTTTGTCAAAGTATTACTTGATGACAGTAACATATACGGAAGAGGTTGATTCAATGGCGAGATTTTGACTCATCCGAGGTTGTTTGTCAAAGTGACATTAACTCAGATAGAAAGTCAATCAATCAGCCATGATGTTAACTGTGAGTAGGTGTGAAGTTTTCACCTATTCGAGGTTGTTTGTCATAGTCTTCACTGGAAGTTAACTGCTAGAGTAGATCCAAGTTTTGACCTATCGAGGTTATTCGAAGTCTTCGCCGCGACGTTAACCCGTAGGTCCAAGTTTTGACCTATCTGAGGTTATTTGTCAGAGTCTTCGCTCGATGACGTTAACCTGTGTGGAGTAGGTGCAAAGTTTTGACTTATCCAAGGTTGTTTGTTAGAGTCTTTGGCGATATTAATCGTGAGTAGTCAAAGTTTTGACCTATTCGAGGTTTTTAGAGTTACTCAATGCTAACCGCGAGGTAGTAAGTTTGAGAGGTTGTTTGTCAGAGTCTTCGCTCGATGACGTTAACCTGTGTGGAATATGTCCGAAGTTTTGACCTATTCTAGATTGTTTGTCAGAGTCTTCGCTCGATGACCTTAACACGTGGGGAGTAGGTGCGAAGTTTTGACCTATCTGAGGTTGTTTGTCAGAGTCTTCGCCCGATGACGTTAACGCGTGGAGTAAATTTTGACCCTATCCAGGTTGTTTGTCAAAGTCTTACAGTTAAATGAAGTTTTGACATATCCAAAGTTGTTTGTCGAGTCTTCACCGATGACGCGACGTATGGAAGGGTCAAATCAAAATATTTGTTTGAGCTTGTAGCCAAAGTTCCTCCTTTTGCCTTTTCATATGTATTACTAACTTGCTTCAAACGATAATCAATTAGATATTCGATTATTTGGATAATCTTTGATATTAAGAGTTGTCCCGGTCCAAAGAAAAGTCAAGAATCAAGTTTGATGGATTTTCATTCTTCTTATGTGTTCCTCGAGAGTAAGATTTTCTTCACCATATAGGTAGTGTTATTCTGAACATATAGTCAGATTGTCAACCATTGTGGAGATGTAAAAAAGAATGTTTCTCATGTATGGCCAAATGATAGAAAATCAATTCAGAATAAAAGTTTACGCTTTAGCTTTGTTGGAATCCACAACACACATAGATGTTTGAAGAATGAACAAGAAAACTCGAGAATTTTTACGTTGAAAACCCCCGAATAGGGGAAAAATCACGCCATTAAAAGTCTCTCACTATGTATGCTTTGAGTATAAAATTTTCCGAATGGATTACAGATAGATGAGAAAGCGATAATGGAATCTGACCGTAATAAATAACCACGCTTGGTAATTTGGTATTGATGGTGAACAACGACGATTAGCCGATGGTGATGACGCAGATGGCGAATGATAAATGCCTGACATGGTGACCGATAGCCGAATGGTTGACGATGATCGCGGTGGATGGTTAATCAACTATGTCCAGGTGTGCAGCGGCGCAGCCGCAGCGACCTGATGGTGGCTGCAGATGATGACGCATGATCGATGGTGGTTTGCCGACGCAAGCATAGTTGGCGCAGACCGGTGACCGCACTGGTGGTCGACGGTGGTGACCACGACGTGGTCAACAAGTGGCTGATTGCTTGAGACCGCCGCTGGTGGTCGGCGGCGCATACAGCCCAAGGGTTGGTAGCCGACCAGAATGCCGGACCGTCACGAGTGGTCGCGACGATCATGCTTGAGAATCTTCAAGCCTTAGCTCTCTTCTTTTTTGCCCTCCCCATGTGAAGAATGAGGAGTTATTTAGATGAGGAGATTTATGTAAATACATGCAAAATCCAAACTACTTCATCTGACAAAAAATGATTCATCTGATCATCTCATGTATTTTAGAATTTGAATGCTCAAATGAAGTCTAATTAGAGATCTTAGTTTGTTAGATCCGCCATCAAGACGCTCAATTTGACTATAAACACTATATTTTGGAGTCGACGATATCATAAATTTTTCAATTATATTTTAAGCGCTTGAAGTTGTTTTAACTCGTAATCGACTTTACATCAAGATTCGGTTTTGATTAATAAATTTTTAATGTCATATCAAGAATTATTGTTAATTTTCTGGGATTTATATAATCTAGTTTATATCTACTTTATGCTTCAAAATTAATATTAATATATATATATATATATATATATATATATATATATATATATATATATATATATATATATATATATATATATATATATATATATATATATAGTATTTTAATTATTGAAAAATTATAGTTTAATAACAAAAATAAAAAAAAATTTAATTATTCAAATCTTTTTAGTTAAATTTGTCACAACGGGTGAGCAAGTTGAAATCAACAACTGATTTTTAAATTACGCTTTATATCATCCGTGCATGAGATTCCTAAAAAGAAGAGTCATATATGGGGTAATTTAAGTATTAAGAGTAACTACTCTATTAGGAATTATTATTATTTTTTTTTTGAGATATTTGAGTAAATTTAATTATAAATTTACACACATAATATATATGTAAAGACTTGAACTCAAAACCTCTTAGTTGAAAGTCAAAATTATCAATCACTAGATTAACGAGACTCTTAGGAATTGTTAATTATCTGCTCCGATCTCGACCGATCATTTGAATTGATAGCTCAGTACACAGAGTAGGGGTTTTTTTTTTTGTTTGGGACAAGAAAAGTTAGTTATTCACACCCTCATATGGGTACATCGGGATTTTTTCAAAAAATTGTTCCTCGAACTATTATTTTGAGAAAAAAAAATCGAAATGATTAATATATAATTAAAAATATAAAAATTGAACTAAATTTAGAATTTTTTTAAATGAACATAATTATAAAATAGAAAATGATTAATAGACAATTAAAAATAAAAAAATCAAATAAATTTATAATTTTTTAAAATAAACATAATTATAAAATAAAAAGGAAACTACAATATAGATGTGATCATCTTCAGTAATCTTTGAAAACCATTAATTAAATTTACATATATATCATATAATTTTTTATATATTTATATCTATAATATCTAACTTTAAATATTCATTTAAATAATACCTAACTTTTATCATAGTATTAAAAATATCAATAATATTATCATTTTGTTAAAGTAAAAAAACTGTTTACATACATTTTATTGTGAATATAATACTTGAATATTATATAAATAAATATTAAAATTTAATTTTAATGATTTACATATGAATTCATATTAGCCATGAACATCTGGCTTATTGCTATAAAATATATTTTTCTTACAATATAAAAATTCCAACCGCATATTTAATAAAATATTTCTCATCATTTTATCAAAATTTAAACAGAAGTTTCCGAAAAAAAAAACAACGATTTGAGATTGAGGCAGCTAAGCGATGGCTCCTCTGTCCTTCCATGAATTAATGCAGTGGCAAATGGAGGTTTGTGTGATTTAGATTTTTCTTATGGGAAGGGAAGGCTTAGCTATGATAGTGAAAGGGTTTACTATTTCATCAAAAAGATGAATTTTCTATTTTAACTTTTATTTCATGTTTCTTTTTTTAAGCTTTATTTTGTACACATACTTTCAATGAGTTGATTTAATAACATAAAATAATATATTTTTTAATAATAATTTGTGTGTCCGATGAAAATGATTTGATTAAAATATATTCTTTCATAATTCAAAGACAATCCTAAAAAACTATTTTGATAATTAAATAATTGCAAAGATGAGCATTATTTGGATAAAATTTAAAGATTGAATTAAATTGATCTTAATTAATTTAGTCTTATTGTTCAAGCATTGGTTCAACTATTAGTTGTAATTTTAATATTAAAATTTTAAAAATCTTGATAGTTCCCTTCAGTTGATATCTTCAATCAATATGGTTATTATCGGAATCAATTATTTGCACATAACTCATACTTGTTTAAATATTTATTATATTACTACTTAGTACACAGAGCAGGAATTGTTCAACAAACCTGACCATTTTTATAAACGAATATCTTAGAACAATTCAACAATTTCACAATAGATCTATTTAGGCAGCTATAATTTTTGAAAAATTCGCTATAAAATTATTGTAGAGAAAATAATTTTTTAAAAAGTTATTATGTATTATAAATATTTTTCTTTCAAAAAAATTCAAATAATTTTTTAATAATTACTATATTCTGACAGTTCTAATTCTCAAAATTAGCTTTTCAACACAATAAATGAAGAGGATATTAAGTATAGTTGTATAGGGTACAGATTGTCTTGATTGTTATGTATTATTGTATATTATTTGTATATGGGTAAACATATATTATGTATTAAACTATAATAATATGCACCAATATGGATGATCTCGACTCTACAAGTAATAATGTCTCCATTAAATATATAATGATATATGTATATAATAATATATTTAATAATTAATGTATGCTTTTTATATGTATAATAATTTTTTTATTTTTCGTAAAAATATATTTGTTGTTATGTTGGGACTTTCTTGTAATTGAAATAATTGAAGATTTGACATATAAGATAAGCACAATAAATAAATATGTTTAAAATAAAAAATAAAAATTGATGTCAAATTGGTCCTCATATATAATGCTATTTTGCACGTTTTATCTTTAAATATCTTTTATTACTACTGGAAAATAAAATTTCAATCTTTTTATTCCTCAATTATATTGGTGCCATTTGGTTAGATTAATTTTTCATAATTTTATTCTCACAAAAAAAAAAATCAATAGGACAAAAATAGCATCGATAAGAGAACATGTAAATCTAAGATAATGATTCTCGAGAGGCCCAATCATCTAAGGTAATGATTCTTGATGAATTAATAGAATATAATGCTTAAAGATGACATCTAGAAAAATAAAATTAAGGTTGCACCTAAACTTCCATAATAAAAATTGACCTATTCCTATGACATGCATAATTGGACAAATATCTCCACACCATATTTTTGTTGAAGAAATATATTAAAACAATCCATTTTAAATGAAATAACTCTCAATATTTAGTCAAAACTTTTAGAATTGTTTTTGAATAAGTCTGATTTAAAATATTTATTATTTAATAATCATGATTTGTTCAAACCTTCACATTTAAACCGTCATTTAGTAGCTCCAACTCGAAGTCCTCTTCTTCTTCACTCACCATTTGAGAAAGAAGTTAAACAGTGTATAGGGTTGAAATTAATTTGAAGTTATGGGCATGAAAATTATAGAGGATTAAGTAAAAAAATTATTCTCCAAATTTCAAATCAATTCGGATGAAGAATGTCATGATTTTTAAAAATTTACGTTTAATATTTCTAAAACCATGAGTTTTGTGTTAGAATCAACTAAGGTGGTAAATACAGAAATTATAGAGGATCGAATCAGCATTTTGAAAATACCAAGACCAAATGAGTATGTGTGGAAATGAGAGATTATGGCTGAATATGTGAGCATGATGCTTTATTTTTGGATTCAGGTTAAATGCTTGTTACGTTGTGCAAAGCTGTTATTCTTTGCATCAAAATTGACAAATGTACAAAAGAATTGAAGTTGTATATGACTGAGCTAGCTTTTCAATAATTATGATCAAATGATGCTCATAAGAAAATAAACCATTCATACCTAAACTAGTTAGAAGGCATCATCATTTTTTTTTTTTTGAAGTTCAAATTAAAGACTACTATTGAATTCACTTAAAAACATCTTATCTTTGTGCAACCTGATTAGAAATACATAACTTATAACGTAGCATTGAAAGGGACTGCCCATTTTATAAGGTCAAAGTTCAAATTTGATGTGGGTGTTATGAAATTTATGAGTGTAAGTAAGCCGATGAGAGTCAAAATTGACTCAATTAAGAGCACTTCTGCATGTTTGTCGAGTCATGAACTTAGCTCAAAATATTGCTCATATATTAGACATGCTCAAATTTTCACTAATTACGATGATTTTAACCACTTCTAAGAAGTATATACAATAGTTATTAAATTATTGAATATAATAGCGATTGAAATCACTGGCCTCAGATATTTAGTATTGATTAAAATCACTATATGCTTAAAGCAATGAAATCACTGGCCTCAAATTTGATGTGGGCTTGAACGAAGACGATGATAAGGGAGGCGAATGAAAAGGGTGTGGAAACTCGAAGCAATGTGAGAAGGTAGCTTCTTAATCAAGAAGTTAATCCAATTTTTAATTTATTTATTAGCCTATATATATATATATATATATATATATATATATATATATATATATATATATATATATATATATATATATATATATATATATTACTTTTCAATAATATCATTTTAATAAAATTACTTTACTTTAATTTTAAATTAGCAATAATTTTGGCCATTTCACTAGTAGTGATCAAAATCGCTCTAAAAAAATTTTCATAATGAAAAATGGATTTAATTCACTATAAAAACCTAATGGTAGGAGTTTTATCTATTCTCATTGACAAAAAAAAAAAATGCTGCTGTAGATTTTTTATAAAATTTTTTTTTTCCTATTCACTACAAGAACATAAATTCATAAATCTTGTAATAAGTTAATGTGCATGAAAGTAGATTTTATTTAAGCAAAAAAGTAATTGGACAATATCGATGTTTACGTATGTATTACAACCACCATTTATATCTGACCCGGCGGTACTAAAATTCCCAACAAAGCTTGCCACCTTAAGCATTATCTTTCACATCATGCCTACTTTATTACTTTTTAGATGAATAATCAATCTTATGAGGACTAATATTTATGTGCTCAAAGACAATTCATGGCTTGGCTAAAAGAAAATCCCATGTATATATATTTTTTATTTTTTTAAATAAATAAGAAGGCCGTCAATTTTGCGCTAAAAGCATTACTAATTTTAATTTTTATTTAAATCTTAATAAGCTAAAAAAAAATCTGTATTAATGAACTCATTTATTCAATGAAATGTATGACAAAAATGGAATATTTTTTAAAAAATTTTGGATTTACTAAAAGCAAACTAATTTAGATCATAATGATCTTAAAACTGTTGCGTGCTAGAAAATCAATTGCAGTAGAATAAAAGTTTACGCCTTAGCTTTGTTGTGGAATCTAGTACACACACAGATATTTGAAGAATGAACAAGAAAACTCTAGGATTTTTACGTGAAAAAACTCCTGAATAGGGGAAAAAATCACGGGGCCTAGCCCATTAAAAGTCTTCCACTATGTATCTATTTCAGAGTACAAAGTTTTCCCATAGACATATTAATCAGAGAAAAGCGACAACGTAATGCCATAATGGTAATAACACCGGCGCGTTGGTATAACAATGGTGATTGTTGAGGATGAACAACGACGGCCGGCCATGGTGATAAGCCGGGATGAAACGATGGCGGAGAGTAATGGTGGTGACCACGCGGTGGTCGATGACGATGATGATCGATGGTGGTTGATAGCGGCGATCGCGAATGGTTGCGGCGACCGCGGATATTCCAGACGGCAGGTGATAAGCGGTGACGGCGGTGATAACGACGACCTGGTTGATGACGACGATGATCGATGGTGGTGGCCAGCGCGGCCGGCAGTGGGCGACCGCCGACGGCGCCGAGGTGATCGCGACGGTCAACGACGGTGCCGCCGAGACCGGCATGGTCGACGGTCGGCCGTCGAGTGGTTGCACGATCATGCTTGGAGAATCTTCAAGCCTTAAAGCTCTCTCTTATCTTTTGCTTCGGCCTCCCCTCATGTGAAGAATGAGGAGTTATTTATAGATTAGATGAGTGATGTTTATGTAAATACATGCAAAATCAAAACCATCGATGTTCGTGATTCCTTCGATCGTATGTATTTTAAGTATTAATGAAGTCGAATTAGAAGATCTTAGGCTTATTAGATCCTGCCAAGACGCCGATTTGACTATAAACACTCCATATTTAGAGTCGATGATATCGTAAAATTTTCAATTATATTTTAAGCGATTGAAGTTAGTTGAATTTAATCGACTTTCGACATCAAGATTCATGCTTCGATTAGCAAAATATTTAGTGTCATATGAGTTGCCTCCTATTTTTGGATGACATTACTTATTTCATCTAAAAAATATATTAATTTTTTTAAAAAAAATTAAATAACTTGTTATTACGATTTGTAATTACATATGTTATATGTATTAATTTATTTATTAACTAATTAATTATCAATATATTTATTTATATATATATATATATATATATATGTATATATATATATATATATATATATATATATATATATATATATATATGTGTGTGTGTGTGTATATATATACATATATATGGATTTTGTTTTAATTAAATGTCATAATAAGAAGATGACTTTTTTTAAAAAATTAAATGCCATAATGAGGGGAGGGTTTTTTTTTCTAATTAAATGACATAATGAGGAGATGATTAATTTTTTAATTAAATGTCATAATAAGGAGAGAGTTTTTTTTTAAATTAAATGTCATAATGAAGAGAAGGTTTTTTTTTTTCTAATTAAATGTCATAATGAAGAGATGTGTTTTTTTTAATTAAATGTCATAATAAGAAGAGAGTTTTTTTTTTAAAAAAAATAAATGTCATAATGAGGAGAGGATTTTTTTTTAATTAAATGTCATAATGAGGAGATGGGTTTTTTTTTTTTAATTTATTCTCTCTTTTCCTTGCAATGGATCTATAAAAACCCCCCTATGGTCAAGTAAGGAGACACAACTCCCATATATTCTAGTGTTCTTATGCGTTAGATGAGAAATTATTTAGCATAAGTTCAAGGGCTAGAGTAAAAAAAAAAATTTTATTTCTTTTGTTGGCAAAGCTCTTAGAAGAAGGTCATTCGCTTTGCTGATCAAGGCCCATACTCATCTGGAGGCTCGTTTTCCCTCAAAAGAGCGCGTCCTCGTCGGACCGGGTTTGGAGGAGATCAAGGCCCCATAGCTCATGAAGCTCAGTTTTCCCTCGAAGAGCGTCAATTATCCTCGTCGGACCGGCCGGGTTGGAGGCGATCAGGCCTAGTTCACTGCGAGGCTCCAATTTTCCCTCAAAAGCGTCCTCCGTCGGTGATAGGGTTTGGAAATCAAGGCCACTCATCTGGCTCGCTTTTCCCTCAAAGAGGTGTGTCCTCGTCGGATCGCAGGTTTGAGGCGAGCGTAGCTCATCTGGTGAGGCTCATTTTCCCTCAAAAGAGGCGTCTATCTCGTCGGTCCGGCGGGATTGAAGGCGATCAAGTAGTTCATACTGGCGAGGCTCTTTTCCCTCGAAGAGAGTCAGCCCCTCTCTGGACCGACAGTTTGGAGGTGTTCAAGGCCCATAGTTCATACGAGGCTCCTTTTCCCTCAAAAATCAGCCTCGTCGGACCGACCGGGTTTGGAGGCGATCAAGACCCGTAGTTCATACGGCGAGGCTTCGATTTTCCCTCGAGAGAGGCGTCAACTGTCCTCGTCGGACCGACCAGGTTTAAAGGCGTTCAAGACCCGTAGTTCATAGAAAATTGATTTTCTTGAAACTCCAATAGTTGACAATTGTCAAGGTGGTGGGGAAGCATTGATTAGAAATCATTCCTCAGAAAACTCATAATTTCTTGTAGATAATTTCAGAGTGTCATTCTTCATGATATTACTTGATGTTGTTGACTTGTATATAGGAGGTATAATCGAATCCGCTGATAATTTTTGACCCATCCGAGGTTGTTTCTCAAAGTTTTAATTGAAGACATTAACCTGTATGGAAGAGGTTGAATCGAATCCGTTAAGGATTTTTGATAAATCTGAGGTTGTTTATCAAAGTATTATTTGATGACATTAACCTATATGGAAGAGGTTGAATCAAATCCATTGAGAATTTTTGACCCATCCGAGGTTGTTTGTCAAAGTGTTACTTGATGATGTTAACCTGTCTAGAAGAGGTTGAATCAAATCTGCTGAGAATTTTTGACTCATCCGAGGTTGTTTGTAAAGTATTACTTGATGATGTTAACCTGTATGAAAGAGGTCGAATCAAATCAGCAGAGGATTTTTGGCCCATCTGAGGTTGTTTATCCAAGTATTACTTGATGACGTTAACCTGTATGGAATAGATCGAATTGAATTCTCTAAGAATTTGTGACCCATCCAAGGTTGTTTGTTAAAGTATTACTTGATGACAGTAACATATACGGAAGAGGTTCTTGTGGATTTTGACTCATCCGGGTTATTTGTCAAAGTGTTACTTGATAACGCATAGAAGAGTCTCAATCAATCCGAATTTTGTCCCATCGAGGTTGTTTGTCAAAGTCTTGCCATGATGTTAACCTGGAGTAGGTGTGAAGTTTTCACCTATTCGAGGTTGTTTGTCATAGTCTTCACTTGAAGTTAACCGAGTAGGTCCAGTTTTGTCGAGGTTATTTGTCGAGTCTTCGATGGCGTTAACTTGTAGTAGGTTTGAAGTTTTGACCTATATCGAGGTTGTTTGTCGAGTCTTCGATGGCGTTAACGCTGGAGTGTAAGTTTTGACCTATCTGAGGTTGTTTGTCAGAGTCTTTGCTTTATGATATTAATCTGTGTGGAGTAGGTCTGAAGTTTTGACCTATCCAAGGTTGTTTGTCAGAGTCTTTGCTCGATGACGTTAACCTGTGGGGAGTAGGTGCGAAGTTTTGACCAATCCGAGGTTGTTTGTCAGAGTCTTCGCTCGATGACGTTAACCTGTGTGGAGTAGGTCTGAAGTTTTGACCTATCCTAGATTGTTTGTCAGAGTCTTCGCTCGATGACCTTAACACGTGGGGAGTAGGTGCGAAGTTTTGACCTATCTGAGGTTGTTTGTCGTCTTATTTCGATGGTTAACGTGTGGAGTAGGTCAAGTTTTGACCTATCCAGGTTGTTTGTCGAGTCTTTGCTCGATGGCTAACCGTGTAGTTTGAAGTTTTGACATATCCAAGGTTGTTTGTCAGAGACTTCACTCAATGACGTTAACCTGTGTGGAAGGGGTCAAATCAAAATATTTGTTTGAGCTTGTAGCCAAAGTTCCTCTTTGACCTTTGCCTTTTTCATGAGTATTACTAACTTGCTTCTCGAACTGATAATCAATTAGATATTCAGAATATTGATTTGGATAATCTTTTGATATTAAGAGTTGTCCCTCAGTCTCCAGCAAAAGCTGAAGGATCGAAGTTTGGTGGATCTTCATTCTTCTTATATGTTACTCGAGAGTAAGACTGTCTTCACCATATAGGTAGTGTTATTCTGAACATATAGTCAGATTGTCAACCATTGTGGAGATGTAAAAGAGAATGTTTCTCATAGACGACGCCAAACTATTGCGTGATAGAAAATCAGTTGCGGTAGAATAAAAGTTTACGCTTTAGCTTTGTTGTGGAATCTGGTACACACACAGATGTTTGAAGAATGAACAAAAAAACTCTAGAATTTTACGTTGAAAAACCCCTGAATAAGGGGGAAAAATCATGGGGCCTAGCCCATTAAAAGTCTTTCACTATGTATCTGTTTCAGAGTATAAAATTTTCCCGATACGGGATTACAAAATTATATGAAAGTCCGATAATAATCTGAATCAGTAATAATATCACGACGATGGTTAAATATAACAGTTGTTGGTGGCAGTTGGTGATGGTGAACAACGACGATTAGCGGCCGATGGTGATGACTGGCGAGATGGCCGACAATGATGGCCGACGGTAGTCGGTGGTGGTGACTGACGGCGGTCGATGACGATGATGATCGATGGTGGTGGTTGATGGCGGCGATCGACTATGGTTGGTGGCGACCAGTGATGGTTGGCGGCAACGGCCGCAATCGTCAGCGGTGATAACGCATGCGATGATGATAACGATCGATGGTCGGCAATGGCCCGGCGATGTGCGATGGACCAGCGATGGTGTCAGTGGTGGCGGCGGCGATGGTGGCAACGGTGGTTGGCAGCGGAGAGGACCCGTGGTAATGATGCGGCATGGTAGTTGGTAGCCGCGATGGCAGCGGCCGTCAGTGGCTATGATCATGCTTGGAGAATCTTCAAGCCTTAGAGCTCTCTCTTCTCTTTTGCTTCGGGCTCCTCTCATGTGAAGAATGAGGAGTTATTTATAGATTAGAGGAGTGGCATTTATGTAAATACATGCAAAATCCAAACTACTTCATCGGACAGCTCGAAATGATTCATTCAATCATCTCATGTATTTTAAGAATTTGAATGCTCAAATAAAGTCAGAATTATGAGATCTTAGGCTTGTTAGATCTGGCTCGTCAAGACGCTCAATTTGACTATAAACACTCCATATTTTGGAGCTGAGTGATATTGTAAATTTTTTAATTATATTTTAAGTGCTTGATGTGGGTTAGTTTTGACTTAGAATCAGATTGCTTTCGACATCAAGATTCGTGTTTCGATTAGTGAAATTTTTAATATCATTTCAAGAATTATTGTTAATTTTCTGAGATTTATATAATCTAGTTTAAATCTACTTTATGCTTCAAAATTCAATATTTTCAAATATATATATATATATATATATATATATATATATATATATATATATATATATATATATATATATATATATATATATATATATATATATATATATATATATATATAATTATTGAAATATTATAGTTTAATAACAAAAATAAAAAAAAAGTTTTAATTATTCAAATCATTTTAGTTAAATTTGTCACAACGGGTGATCAAGTTGAAATCAACAACTGATTTTTAAATTACGCTTTATATCTTTGTGCATGAGATTCCTAGAAAGAAGAGAGTCATATTTTGGGTAATTTAAGTATTAAGAGTAACTACTCTTTTAGGAATTGTTTTTTTTTTTTTTTTGGGATATTTGAGCTAATTTAATCTTAAATTTACATACATAACATATGTGCAAGGACTTGAACTCAAGACCTCTTGGTTGAAAATTAAAACTATCAATCACTAAGCTAAAGGGACTGTTAGGAATTGTTGATTATGTGTCTCAAACTCGCATTTTGAATTGACTGAGTAGTAGGGTTTTTTTTTTTTATTTGGGACCAAGAGAAGTTAGTTATTCACACCCGCATATGGGTACATCGGCAGAAAGGATTTTTTCAGAAAATTGTTCCTCGAATTATGATTTTGAAAAAAAAATAGAAATGATTAATATATAATTAAAAATATAAAAAATGAACTAAATTTAGAATTTTTTAAAATAAACATAATTATAAAATAGAAAATGATTAATAGATAATTAAAAATAAAAAAATCAAATAAGTTTATAATTTTTTTAAAATAAATATAATTATAAAATAAAAAGGAAACTACAATATAGATGTGATCATCTTCAATAATCTTTGAAAACCATTAATTAAATTTACATATATATCATATAATTTTTATATATTTATATCTATAATATCTAACTTTAAATATTCATTTAAATAATACCTAACTTTTTTATCATAGTATTAAAAATATCAATAATATTATCATTTTCATTAAAGTAAAAAAAAACTGTTTACATACATTTTATTGTGAATATAATACTTGAATATTATATAAATAAATATTAAAATTTAATTTTAATGATTTACATATGAATTCCCCATATTAGCCATGAACATGTGGCTTATTGCTAAAAAATATATTTTTCTTACAATATAAAAATTCCAACCGCATATTTAATAAAATATTTCTCATCATTTTATCAAATTTTAAACAGAAGTTTCGGGAAAAAAAAACAACGATTTGAGATTGAGGCAGCTGAGCACCCTTCGTCTGTGAGCTAGAGAGAGAGAGAGAGAGAGTTTTATTTTTTTTTTATTTGTGTGTTGGAGGGAGAGAAGAGAGAGAGACTAAAGATATATATATATATAATTAATTAATTAATTAAATTTTTAATAAATAAATAAATAAATAAATATATATATATAATTAATTTTAATAAATAAATAAATAAGTATATATATATATATAATTTTTTTATAATATATATATATATATATATATATAAAATAATTTTTAATGCATATATATTTCAGGTAATTAAAGATGAATTATTATTTATTTTTTTATATATTTATATTTTTTATATTTTTTTGTTATTATTATTATTTTAGACTTTTTTTTTTTCTTTCTTTTTAAATTTATAAATCTTCATAATTTTTAATAACTTTTATATATTATTTTCTTAATTTATAATATCAAAGTTATTAAAAGTTATGAAAATTTATAAATTATAAGAAAAAAATTTAAAATAATAATAATAATAACAAAAATATATAAAAATATAAATATATAAAAAATAAATAATAATTCATCTTTAGTCACATGAAATATATATGTATTAATATATATATATATATATATATACATATACTTATTTATTTATTTATTAAAAATTATTTATTTAATCATTTATTTAATTATTTATTTAATTATTAATGCATATAAAAAACACGTAAATAAAATTTTTATTTATTTATTTATATATATATATATTTATTTATTAAATATATATATATATATATATATATATATATATATATATATATATATATATATATATATATATATATATATATATATATATCTCTTTAGTCTCTTTTCTTTCCGTGTAATAGGTAAATAAAAATAAATAAAACTCTCTCTTTGACTGTTATCAAAAAAAAAAAAAAAAAACGGTGGTCCGTCTGGTGCCAGACGATTAGATTTGTTTTCTTAAAAAAAAAATTTTGATGTCTAAAACGTGATTATTTTAAAAATTTGTCATATCCCAATGTTCACTCATTACCTAACCCTCCTTCACCATTCACTCAACCAAGTAAATCAATCCCAAACTCCCAACTAATCAACACAGCCATGGCCTCCTCCGCCAGCTCAGCAGCAGCCCTCCTCCTCCTCTCTGCGGCAGCTCTGTTGAGCCTCCTAACCACTCCCGTCTCCGCCAACGACCACCTGAACCTAGGCGAGGTGCTTGAGGTGGAACAGTCCCTCAAAACAGGCAGCTACTTATTCATCATGCAGAAGGATTGCAACCTCGTCCTCTATGACAACAACAGGGCCGTCTGGTCGACGGGGACCGAAAGAAAAAGTTTTAACTGCGGTCTCGTCATGCAGCGCAAGGGCAACCTCATCATTTTCGGTACCTCAGGTGTTGTCTGGGAAAGCGGCACCAATTGCCAGAACGGGGATTGCTATCTCCTCCTCCAGGAAGATCGCAACGTCGTCATCTACGACTCCAACAACGCTATTTGGGCGACTGGCACCAATGTCGGCAACGGCACGGCGGCTGCGTCGGGCGCTGCGCAAAACAAGGTCAACGAACTGTATCCATGAAAGCTGATATCACAGGGAGGAAGTATTCTTAATAAATTTTGAATAAATTGGCGATGGCAACTGTGGTGCTATTGCCTAACGCAAGGTAATTTTTCTTTTTATAACTGTGTTGTCGTAGTATGAATGATCGTATGAAATAAAGTTGCTTATTTAAATTATCATATATGGAATGCGTTTGGCCTAGTATTTCACGAGCATTTTGGTAGTTAAATTATGGGGTTGATTAATGGGATTCAGCAACAAGGTTGCATGAGACGATCTGTACGTTGATATGAACAAGACATATAATTTGTTCAAAAAACAAAAAAGCGTGGAACATAGTTTGAGCCAAGATAATGTGGAAGCACGTAGCATGTGCGCTTCTAAAACAATGAAAACTGATGGAGATAAGGGCCGTTTTGATAATTATATTTTATTAGATATCACATGATTCATATGTATTTACATATCTTATATATATATATATATATATATATATATATATATATATATATATATATATATATATATATATATATATATATATATATATAACATCTTAATCTTTAATATCACATCAAAAATATTATCATTACTCACTTTTTAAAAATAAAATACATATTTTTAAGTATAAAAAATATTAAATAAATAAGTATCTAACTTTAGATAAATATTTAAATTTTTTTTAAAAAATGTAATTTATTTTTATAATTTTAAAATAAAAATATTTAAAAATATATTTAATTAATATATTTGTAAAAATAACATAGAAATAAAAAAAACGAACTAAATTGATCCCAAGTATGCCATAAGAATAAAAAAAAAGTTAAAATATTATGAATAAAATTTTGATTAAAATGAATTTGATAATTTTTTATATATTTTAAATATGTAGTACATAAATAATTAAAATTATTGATATGACCCTGAAAATTCCTAATTATGAATCTTGGCGTAGAAAAGTCGCTAATCAAGACTAATCGAGATCAAACGCGTTTATTATCAATCGACTCTTAAACATAGAGTGTTTTAGTCAAATCGAGTGTTTTGGAGTGAATCTAACAAGATATCATAATTACATCATTTGAGCATTCAAATATACAAAATACATCATATGATCAGGGGATCATTTTGAGCCGTCAGATGAAGTGGGTAGTGCGGGTTTTGCATGTATTTCTGAGCGCCACTCCTCCAATCATAAATAGCCACTCATTCCTCATATGAGGCTTAGAGAGGAGAGAGCTCTAAAGAACCTCCAAGCATAATCGTCGCCACTCGGCGGTCGTCAACCCGAGCCGTCGCATCGTCGGTAGTTGATCCCTCGCGTCAATCTCGTGTCCATCATGATGATACGGTGATTGTTCTGCATTTCTACCGGTGATTGTTCCTGCGTTTACGCTGATTATTCCATTTTAGTAATTATTCCTGTATTTTCACCGTGATTGCTCATACAGTTCACCATCATCTACTACTACAGAATTTTAACGATTTTTGTCACATAGGCATTTGTTCCTCATATACAATTATGTAATCCGGTATCGGAAGATCTTGTACTCAAAGCATACATAGTGGAAGCTTTTCTTGGGCTAGGCCGTGATTTTTCCCTCTTTTCACGTAAATGCAGGTGGAGTTTTCTTGTTCACTCTTTAAATATCTGTGTGTCTTTGGATTTCACAACAAGGCGTAAACTTTACTCTATCCTTGGTTTTCTTGCACGCCGTTTGGGCCATCGATTCCCATTATTAACGTAGAAAGCAATCTGATCGTGAATCAAGACTAACCGAGATCAAACGTTTATTATCAATCGACTCTTAAACATGGAGTGTTTCTAGTCAAATCGAGTGTTTTGACGAGCTGAATCTAACAAGCCCAAGATATCATAATTCTGACATCATTTGAGCATTCAAATATACAAAATACATCATATGATCAAGGGGATCATTTTGAGCCGTCAAATGAAGTGGGTAGTGCGGGTTTTGCATGTATTTACAGACGCCCACTCCTCCAATCTATAAATAGCCACTCATTTCACATATGACTAAGAGAGAGAGAGAGCTCTAAAGAACCTCCAAGCATGTCGTCGCCACTCGGCCATAACGGCCGTCGGCGCCATCGTCGACCCGATTGATCCTTGCCGTCAATCTAGGTCTCCATCATGATGACTTCACAGTGATTGTTCCCATTTCTACCTGATTGTTCCTGCGTTTAGCGATTATTCTGCATTTTAGATTATTCCTATATTTTCACTCGTGATTGCTCCACACAGTTCACCATCATCTCTTCTTACTCTTCTACTGATTTTGTCACATATTTGTTGTTCCTTTCTCTATACAATTAATCCCGTGTCGGGAAGATCTTGTACTCGAACATACATAGTGGAAGCTTTTCTTGGTGCATGGTTTTCCCTCTTTTTAGAGGTTTTCACGTAAAAATTCGGAGTTTTCTTGTTCACTCTTTAAATATCATGTGTCTTTGGATTTCACAACAAGGCTAAAGTAAACTTTACTCTATCATGGTTTTCTTGCACGCATGATTTGGCCTCGTGGGAAATGATTCCCATTATTTCATCTTGTATGACGACCAAGTTTTACAACAAGATCAAAACCACCATCGAGGTGGAGCATTTCAAGCATTTAAGGAGCCCAAGTGAAGAATGAAGATTCATCAAACTTTGTTCTTTCAGATTTTATCAAAAACTGGGGGGCAACTCTTAATCTCAGAAGACCACCCATGTTAAGCATCTAATCAATTACCATCCCAATAAACAAGTCAAAGTTGGAGGATATTTGAAGAGATATAGCTTTGCAATTATGTTTTTCCACTCATACTCATGGAAAAAAAACCGGGGTTAAGGAGCAACTTTGACAACCAAACGGATGATGTTTTATTCGACCTCTTCCATACAGGTTAATGTCATTGGGTAACTCCCTGACAAACAACCTCGGATAGGTCAAAAATCCTCAGTGGATTCAATTCAACCTCTTCCACACAGGTTAATATCATCGGGTAAAACTCTGACAAATAACCTCGGATAAGTCAAAAATCCTTAGCGGATTCAATTCAACCTCTTTCATACAGGTTAAGTTCATCGGGTAACACCCTGACAAACAACCTCGGATAGGTCAAAATCTCGGATTCAATTCAACCTCTTCCATGTTAGCGTCGTGGTAAAGACTACAAAAACAACCGGATAGGTCAAAATCCTTGGCAGTTGATTGAACTCTTCCATACAAGTTAACGTCATCGAGTAACACCGACAAACAACACCGGATAGGTCAAAATCCTCGGGATTGATTCAACCTCTTCCGAGGTTAGCGTCGTGGGTAAAACTTCGACAAACAACCGGATAGGTCAAAATCCTTGGCGGATTGATTCAATCTCTTATAGTTAGCGTCATCGGGTAACACCACGACAAACAACCTCGGATAGGTCAAAATCCTGATTGTTCAATTCAACCTCTTCCACAGCAAGCGTATCGAGCAAAGACTCGACAAACAATCTGGGATAGGTCAAAATCTCGTGGATTCAATTCAACCTCTTCCATGTTAACGCGTCGCCGGGTAACACTACAAACAACCTTGATGTGGGTTAGTTTTGACTTCAATCATTGTTTTCGACATCAAGATTCGTGTTTGATTGAAATTTTTTGTCATATCAAGAATTATTGTTAATTTTCGGGATTTATATAATCTAGTTTATATCTAATTTATGCTTCAAAATTCAATATTTTCAAATATATATATATATATATTTAAGTTAATTATTGACAAATTATAGTTTAATAACAAAAATAAAAAAAGTTTTAATTATTCAAATCTTTTTAGTTAAATTTGTCACAACGGGTGATCAAGTTGAAATCAACAACTGATTTTTAAATTATGCTTTATATCATCCATGCATGAGATTCCTACAAAGAAGAGAGCCATATATTGGGTAATTTAAGTCTTAAGAGTAACTACTTCTGTTAGGAATTGTTGATTATGTGCTCCGAACTCGGCCGATCGTTTGAATTGACAGCTCAGTACACAGAGTAGGGGTTTTTTTTTTTAATTTGGGACCAAGAGTAGTTAGTTATTCACACCCGCATATGGGTACATCGGCAGAAAGGATTTTTTCATAAAATTATTCCTCGATTTATTATTTTGAAAAAAAACATATAGAAATGATTAATATATAATTAAAAATATAAAAAATGAAATAAATTTAGAATTTTTTAAAATAAACATAATTATAAAATAGAAAATGATTAATAGATAATTAAAAATATAAAAAATCAAATAAATTTATAATTTTTAAAATAAACATAATTATAAAATAAAAAGGAAACTACAATATGGATGTGATCATCTTCAAAAATCTTTGAAAACCACTAAGTAAATTTACATATATATCATATAATTTTTTATATATTTATATCTATAATATCTAACTTTAAATATTCATTTAAATAATACCTAACTTTTTATCATAGTATTAAAAATATCAATAATATTATCATTTTTATTAAAGTAAAAAAAATGATTAAAATATAATTAAAAATATAAAAAATGAAATAAATTTAGAATTTTTTAAAATAAACATAATTATAAAATAGAAAATGATTAATAGATAATTAAAAATATAAAAAAATCAAATAAATTTATAATTTTTAAAATAAACATAATTATAAAATAAAAAGGAAACTACAATATGGATGTGATCATCTTCAAAAATCTTTGAAAACCACTAAGTAAATTTACATATATATCATATATTTTTTTTATATTTATATCTATAATATCTAACTTTAAATATTCATTTAAATAATAACTAACTTTTTATCATAGTATTAAAATATCAATAATATTATCATTTTTATTAAAGTAAAAAAATGATTAATATATAATTAAAAATATAAAAAATGAAATAAATTTAGAATTTTTAAAAATAAAAATAATTATAAAATAGAAAATGATTAATAGATAATTAAAAATATAAAAAAAATCAAATAAATTTATAATTTTTAAAATAAACATAATTATAAAATAAAAAGGAAACTACAATATGGATACAAATAAATATTAAAATACTTGAATATTTTAATATAATACTTGTGAATATATACAAATAAATATTAAAATTTTATTGTGAATACATACATTTTATTGTGAATATAATACTTGTGAATACATACATTTTATTGTGAATATAATACTTGAATATTATACAAATAAATATTAAAATTTAATTTTTAGTGATTTACATATGAATTCCCCATATTAGCCATGAACATGTGGCTTATTGCTAAAAAATATATTTTTCTTACAATATAAAAATTCCAACCGCATATTTAATAAAATATTTCTCATCATTTTCTCAAAATTTAATCAGAAGTTTCCGAAAAAAAAAACAACGATTTGAGATTGAGGCAGCTAAGCACCCTTTGACGCATCGCTTGTAAAGCCAACGAAGTTTCTATTATCGGTGACTGTGAGCTGGAGCGATGGCTCCTCTGTCCTTCCATGAATTAATGCAGTGGCAAATGGAGGTTTGTGTGATTTAGATATTTCTCATCGGAAGGGAAGGCTTAGCTATGATAGTGAAAGGGTTTACTATTTCATCAAAGAGATGAATTTTCTATTTTAACTTTTATTTCATGTTTCTTTTTTTAAGCTTTATTTTGTACACATACTTTCAATGAGTTGATTTAATAACATAAAATAATATATTTTTCAATAATAATTTGTGTGTCCGATGAAAATGATTTGGTTAAAATCTATTCTTTCATAATTCAAAGACAATCCTAAAAAACTATTTTGATAATTAAATAATTGCAAGGATGAGCATTATTTGGATAAAATTTAAAGATTGAATCAAAGTGATCTTAATTGATTTAGTCTTATTGTTAAAGCATTGGTTCAACTATTAGTTGTAATTTTAATATTAAAATTTTAGAAATCTTGATAGTTCTTCTTGATATCTTGTCAATGATTATTATGAATCAATTATTTACACAGAGTAGGAATTGTTCAACAAACATGACCGTTTTTATAAACGAATATCTTAGAACAATTCAACAATTTCACAATAGATCTATTTGGGCAGCTATAATTTTTGAAAAGTTTACCGTAAAATTATTATAGTGAAAATAACTTTTTTAAAATTTATTATGTAATATAAATATTTTTCTTTTAAAAAAATTCAAATAATTTTTCAATAATTACTATATTCTAACTGTTCTAATTCTCAAAATTAGCTTTTCAACACAATAAATGAAGAGGATATTAAGTATAGTTGTATAGAGTACAGATTGTCTTGATTGTTATGTATTATTATATATTATGTATATATGGGGAAACATATATTATGTATTGAATCATAATAATATGCACAATATAGATGATCTCGACTCTACAAGTAATAATTTCTCTATTAAATATATAATGATATATGTAGATAATAATATATTTAATAATTAATGTATACTTTTTATATGTATAATAATTTAAAATTCTTGCTTGAAAAAAACTTTCATAAAATCTGTGGATTTCAATGAAAACAATTCAAAGTTAACTCTTAACAAATTTGTATTTTTTTTTTAATTTAAATATTAGACGGATTTCTCGAGTTTCATTCAATATCATGCTCGCTTAATAAGTCGGCAACTCGAAACGAAAAGTATAGACAAAAAGTAACCAAATTAAAGCCTTTAGCTTTAAAGAAAGCATCTAGTTTATAAAGTTTTGTACTTATATGACTGAAGTTTGAAAAAAAAAAGGTTGATCAAAATACTATTGAAAATATAAAGACTCATCAAAGATATAAAAAATATAAATATATAAAAAAATAAAAATATATAAAAAATAAATTATAATTCATTTTTAATCATCTAAAATATATATACATTAAAATTATTATTTATGTATATATATATATATATATATATATATATATATATATATATATATAAAAATATATATATATATACTTATTTATTTATTTATTAAAAAATATTTATTTATTTATTTATTTATTAATGCATATTAAAAATATGCAAATAAAATTTTTTTTATTTATTTATTTATATATATATATTTATTTATTAAAAATTTATTTATTTATTTATTTATACATATATATATACTTAATTAATTAATTATTTATTTATTTAATTATATATGTATATATATATTATATATATATATATATATATATATATATATATATTATTTATATATATATATATATATATATATATATATATATATATATATATCTTTAGTTTCCCTCTTCTCTCCTATCTGCTGTCAAAAAAAATAAGCGCCAGTCATTCATCTCGTGCCAATCGTCCGTCGTACGTACCATTAGATTTATTTTTAAAAAAAAAATTATTTGATAACTAAATTTTTAATTATGATTAACAATGACTATTTTAAAAATTTGTCATATCTCAATATTCACTCATTACCCTGCATCGTCCCGTACGTGGAGAAAATATTACGTCCGTCCGCGGCAACTGCGTCGGACTCAATCAACGACGAGCGTGTCCGATTTTTTGCCCGATTTAGCGATTAACGGAGCAGCGAGATAACAGACGGCTTTCACTGGCAGGCGAATAGCGTCGATGGCGTGCGGGCCGGTACGGCCGTATTGACATTTCCACGGCGGACGCCCGTTGAATCTGCGAGGAATTTTAAAGAAATATATAGCGATTTAGGGTTGGGGTTAGTTTTTCAAGCGAAGCAGAGGAGATCTGAAAATTGATCTCTTTCTGAAATGAAGATGGAAGCGTTGAGAACATTTTAGAGGATGTATTAAATACAAATTCATCGGTAATGCTTCTCGTGCATTTTTTTCTACGGTTTATTAGTGATATTATTCTTCTATCTGAAGAGAATATGTTCATTACTTCCAATTAGAAGCAATTTGGATGTTTTTTTTGTCGAATATTTAATTTTGAGTGTTATTTTGCATCTGTACCCTGTGTACCTCTTTGGAGATGGACCCTTTGATCTTTTTTCCGGTTTTTTGCCAACTCCTTATGATTATGTTTAGAACATAATGGAATCATTTGATGGCGGTTTGGGTGATTTTGGGTGGTATTATGCATCACGTACCTCTTTGGAGATACAGACTTTGATCTTTTTTTATTTATTTCCAACTCGATTATATCTAGGGCATTGCAAAGCGAAGCATTTGATGGCGGTTTGTGTGGTTTGGGTGGTTTAGTGCATCACGCGTACCTCTTTGGAGGTCTGGACCTTTTGATATTTTTTTTTTTTGCCAACTACTTATGATTATGTAGAACCTATAATGGAATCATTTGATGGCGGTTTGGATGATTTTGGGTGGGTATTATGCATCGTACCTGTGTACCTCTTTGGAGTCTGAGACCTTTTGATCTTTTTCCATTTATTTGCCAACTCCTTATGATTATGTCTAGGGCATTGCAAAGGAAGCATTTGATGGCAGTTTGGGTGGTTTAGGTGGTTTAGTGCATCGTACCTGTGTACCTCTTTGGAGAATCTGAACCTTTTGATATTTTTTCCAGTTTTTTTGCAACTTATGATTATGTTTAGAACATATAATGGAATCATTTGATGGCGGTTTGGGTGATTTTGGGTGGGTATTATGCATCGTACCACGTGTACCTCTTTGGAGAGTCTGACCTTTTGATCTTTTTTTTTTTATTTACAACTCCTTATGATTATGTCTAGGGCATTGCAAAGGAAGCATTTGATGGCGGTTTGTGATTTCACGGGTGGTTTAGTGCATCGTACCTGTGTACCTCTTTGGAGGTCTGAGACCCCTTTTGATATTTTTTCCAATTTTTTTAACTTTATGATTATGACTAGAACATATAATGGAATCATTTGATGGCGGTTTGGATGATTTTGGGTGGGTATTATGCATCGTATGTGTACCTCTTTGGAGGTCTGGACCTTTTGATCTTTTTTTCCATTTATTTGTTAAACTCCTTATGATTATGTAGGGCATTGCAAAGCATTTGATGATTTGAGTGGTTTAGGTGGTTTAGTGCATCGTACCACTGTACCTCTTTGGAGGTAGACCCCTTTTGATATTTTTTCCGGTTTTTGCCAACTCCTTATGATTATGTAGAACATAATGGAATCATTTGATGGCGGTTTGGGTGATTTTGGGTGGGTATTATGCATCTACCTGTGTACCTCTTTGGAGTGAGACCCACAGATCTTTTTTTATTTTGCCAACTCCTTATGATTATGTCTAGGGCATTGCAAAGGAAGCATTTGATGGCAGTTTGTGTGGTTTCTGGGTGGTTTAGTGCATCTGTACCCTGTGTACCTCTTTGGAGGGTACAGACCCCTTTTGATATTTTTTTCCAGTTTTTTCTGGCCAACTACTTATGATTATGTCTAGAACACTATAATGGAATCATTTGATGGCAGTTTGGATGATTTTGGGTGGGTATTATGCATACGTACCATTGTACCTCTTTGGAGATGGATTGATCTTTTTTTGATTTATTTTTTAAACTCCTTATGATTATGTAGGGCATTGCAAAGGAAGCATTTGATGGCGGTTTGGGTGGTTTTGGGTGGTTTAGTGCATGCATCTCGTGTACCTCTTTGGAGTACAGATATTTTTTTCCGATTTTTTACTACTATGATTATGTGCTATAATGGAATCATTTGATGGCGGTTTGGGTGATTTTGGGTGGGTATTACATGTACCTCTTTGGATGGTACAGACCCCTTTTGATCTTTTTTTCCATTTATTTCTGTTAAACTCCTTATGGTTATGTCTAGGGCATTGCAAAGGAAGCATTTGATGGCAGTTTGGGTGATTTTGAATGGGTATTTTGCATCGTATGTACCTCTTTGGAGAATGAGACCTTTTTTTGATATTCTTTTTTTTTTTAAATCCTTATGATTATGTTTAGGACATTACAAGCATTTGATGTGACTTGGGTGATTTCGGGTGGGTATTTTCCATCCATATTTTCATATTTTTTGTATCGTTACGCGGTATCCGATGTCCTATTTGGAGAAACTCCTTGAAGAATGAAAGCAGGCATATATCATCTTGTGACTATGCACATCAAATTAACTGTTGAAAGGACCATACTAGTTATTGCACTTCAAATGAAATCAAAAGATTTCTATATGCAAAAGTTGGGAAGAAGTCGATCTAAAATTAAAATTCGAGAAAGTTGATCTGGCGGTTGTCGATATAGATTCTCTGTTGATTTGGAGGAATTGGGCGATTAAGAAACATCTGAAATGTCATAATCATTCTTTGGCGAACTCTACATCTTCTCGATCACATGATTTAGTGATGAGAAGGCGTCCGTGTTGAAGACAATAAGGGTATTAGCAACCGTATTGTATCTAACGAGGAAGTTGGCGTAGAGAATGTCGGGTTCAAAAGAGATGCCTTCAATTTTATTGAGAAGAGAAAAGATCGAGATTGCGATGGTGATAATTCATTTGTTTAAGGAAAAGCATGATGGGATGTTTGCATGGGATGTACAAGTTGATGAGTCGATTGCTTAGTAAGTTTCTTTTTTTAGCAATGGCATGTAGGATAGAATATGATTGTTTTGGGGATGTGATAATATTTGATACAAGCTCGACTCAATAAATATAATCTTGTTTGTGCCCTCTTGTTGGAGTAAATCACGGCAAAATGTATTATTTGGTAGCCTTTTTTTGTCGAAGAGACAATTGAGTCATTCACATGGCTATTCAAACATTTCTTAGGTTGATGAATGACATCTAACAATATTCCGATCAAGATCGGTATGGCGAGCTATCATTGTTTCGCCCTCATCATAGGTTGTGCCGATGGCATATTTCAAAAGCTCCTTCAAGTTCATTGCTTCAATAGTAATAAGATAGTACAAGGGCTTTTTTTATAAATGCATGAGTAAGTGTGACTCGAGGAAGAGTTTAGAGGCAGTGCGCCTTAGAAGAAGGCAATTTGCATGATCATGGTTGGTATGAGCTTTATAAGATTAGATCCAAGTGGTCCCGCATTTGAGGACTCATGCATGGGCATCTTGTCAACGCGTAGTGAGTCCACGAACAATGTATGCCATGGAATATCTAAACCAAGTTACTCGATTGTTTCTTGGGGTTGGAAAAGCTTATGGAGACATGGCATCGGAATGAAAATGGCGAAGACTTCAAGTGTAGCGATCGATTGTTCGTTGTTAAGACCAATTCTAAAACAAGGCGGTATACAAGAAAGGTTTACGTTATGTTTGAAGAGGAATTTTGCATGGTGTTGGAGGCCTATCGGCTAAGCGGATGGCCATGGAGTATTTGGTAAGAAACTTAGAGAATAAAATGCATCAAAACATGGGTGTGCATTTGATACTACCACAGTAACTTGTAGCAAAAAATTTGAAATGATTATTCTTTGTGCCCTTTGTAGAGTTCTTAGTCGGGAGGATGTTGTGCATTCGGACAAGTATCTTCTTTGATGGTCTACTTAAACAAGAGGGATATTTATATTGATAGTGCATCTGAGAAATTAAGAGATGTGCAAAACCTGAGATGGAAATCGTGGCATTATTTTCCAGAACCACATAAGTCGATATGCATATCAAATAAGCGTCAGGGAAATAAGAGAGGGTATATGCTTGGATCCAGCAAAACTATATGATGATGTCGACTATAATAAGTGAATTCTCCTCCATCTTAAGCATTAAGAATAAGAAGTTAACCACGAGATAAGGAAAAGGCATCTTAAATGATCCGTCAAGCGTCCAAAGGGTGTTTCCAATTCGAGCTTAAGGATATTGGGAGATCCAAGAAAGCGAGTAATTTTCCATTTGCATTATTAGTTTTTAGTATTTTAAATATTGTTGTTAATCATACTTTTTTTTGTTGTAGAAACCAAACTAAAACGATAGCGTTCTTGAAACGTGTTTCCTCGAAGTTGCACCTTGCTATCTTATGCGGTGTTTTTTGAGGTAAGCATATAATATCACACATCGATCTTTGTAAGAAAGTACCCGATACAATATTTCTACATGCTTTCGAGCTCCACAATGAACCAATTTGAAGGTACACTAAGCTCATGATGGATATTATTTCAGGAAAACATTTTGATACATGACATTATCCAATTTTCATTGTATTTAGCTAGGAGATTTTGACACTGGTCTTTCTGTACCTCTTTAAGCAATAGTGATTGAGTTAATTTCCTGTTGAGGAAATTGTAATCATTACATATCAATAAATATGTGCGATAAATAATAGTTTATTGCCTTTTTTATTGTGCGATACTAGAAATAATGTTCATTACATGCTTGTTTGGGTGGATTCGGTTTGGTTTAGTGCATACGCACTTATACCTCTTTGGAGTCTTGTTTTCTTTTTCCCATTTTATTTTGCCAAATCCTTATGATTATGTTTAGAACATTGCAAAAGAAGCATTTGATGGCAATTTGGTGGAGTTCTGGGTGGTTTAGTGCATCTGTACCCTGTGTACCTCTTTGGAGGGTACAGATTGTTTTTGATTTTTCCAAATTTATTTGCCAATTCTTATGATTATGTTTAGAACATTGCAAAGGAAGCATTTGATGGCGGTTGGTGGATTTACGGGTGGTTTTAGTTACGTAGTACCTCTTTGGAGGGTGCATATTATTTTTTATTTTTTTTCCAAATTTATTTTGCCAAATATGATTATGTTTAGAACATTGCAAAGGAAGCATTTGATGGCGGTTTGGTGGATTTCGGTGGTTTAGTGCATCGTACCTGTGTACCTCTTTGGAGTGAGATTATTTTGAGTTTTTTAATTTATGCCAATTCCATATGATTATGTTTAGAACATTGCAAAGGCATTTGATTGCAATTTGGGTGGTTAAGGATGGGTCCTTTCCATGTACCACTGTACCTCTTTGGATACAGATGGTTTTTGATTTTTTTCCATTTTAATTTGTCAAATCCTTATGATTATGTTTAGGCCATCCCATAGGAATCATTTGATGGCAGTTTGGGTGGTTAAGGATGGGTTTTTCCTATGTGTACCTCTTTGGAGAATGAGATGGTTTCTGATTTTTTCCATTTTTTGCCAAATCATTATGATTATGTTTAGGTATAGGAGGAATCATTTCATTGCATTTGGGTGGTTAAGGATGGGTCTTTTCCATATGTACCCAGTACCTCTTTGGAGAATGCAGATGGTTTCTGATTTTTTCCATTTTAATTTGCCAAATCCTTATGATTATGTTTAGGCCATCCCGGAGGAATCATTTGATGCAATTTTGTGGTTAAGGTGGTCTTTTCCATCACCCTGTGTACCTCTTTGGAGATGCTGATTATTTTTTTTTGATTTTTTTCATTTTAATTTGCCAAATCATTATGATTATGTTTAGGCCATCCCATAGGAATCATTTGATGGCAGTTTGGGTGGTTAAGGATGGGTCTTTTCCATCGTACCACTGTACCTCTTTGGATCTGAGATGGTTTCTTTTTTTATTTTAATTTGCCAAATCATTATGATTATGTTTAGCCATCGGAGGAATCATTTCATTTGCAATTTGGGTGGTTGGATGGGTCTTTTCCATATGCCTGCAGTACCTCTTTGGAGGATGGTTTTTTTGATTTTTTCCATTTTAATTTGCCAAATCCTTATGATTATGTTTAGAGCCATGGAGGAATCATTTCATTGCATTTGGGTGGTTAAGGATGGTCTTTCCATGTACCACTGTACCTCTTTGGAGAATGATTATTTTGATTTTTTTCATTTAAATTTGCCAAATCATGATTATGTTTAGGCATAGAATCATTTGATGGCGGTTTGGGTGGTTAGGATGGTCTTTTATCCATTTTGGAGACAGATGGTTTTCAGTTTTTTCCATTTTAATTTGCCAAATCATTATGATTATGTTTAGCCATCCGAATCATTTTATCAATTTGGGTGGTTAAGGATGGTCTTTTATTCATGCATACCTCTTTGGAGAGTGCAGATGGTTTTTTTACGTTTTTCCATTTTAATTTCCATCATTATGTTTAGGCCATCCCAGGAATCATTTCATTGCAATTTGGGTGGTTAAGGATGGTCTTTTCCATATGTACCTCTTTGGAGAATGATTGTTTTGATTTTCCATTTTTTTGTCAAATCCTTATGATTATGTTTAGGCCATCAGGAATCATTTGATGGCTTTGTAGTTAAGGATGGGTCTTTCCATTACCTCTTTGGAACTGATTGTTTTTTGAATGTAATACTCATTATCATCTCAATCACTCTCATTATCACCATTCACATCATAAATATGTTCAAAGTGAGAAAAAAAATGTTAAGCATAATTGAACAACAATCTACCTAATAAATAGAACTACTAATCAACATTTAGCCATAGAAATATAAAAATATATGTACGCAAACAAACCATACTTAATTAAATCATGAATACATTTTGCATATTTGAATATATTTAATCACTAATCATAAATCAAAGGAGCCATTTATGGGTGAAAAACCTTGGCATTCACTCAAAATGAATATTCGAACAACACTACCATGCATATTCAAGGAAAATATACAATCAGAACCAAATTTTATGGCGAAATCACCCTTTATTGCATTCTTTATCAATACCTCAAAATCTATATGAAACAAAATAATATTGTTCTCACTTTGGATTTTTAAGTCTAAACAAAATGTTGGCGAACTTCTAAATAAATTCATCTTCTTTGGCCAATCACGGTATCTACAATCCTTTGGAGGCGATTCTTGCTCCATGTATTTGCGAACAAACATTCATGATCGACTATTTTCTTGAACGGTATCCCACTCACTATGTCGATTGGCCATTTTGGATCTCATGAAAATCGATCTTCCAGTAATTTGATCTAAATACTTTACAAAATCAATAAGTTGGACGGGAAAAAAATAGTTATGAGAACCAAATTTGAAAGCAGTTCTTACAATTTGGAAGAATGCTCTTATGAGTGGTTTGGGCATAAAATGCCGATTTATATGCCCACGAGTGTCAGTCTTGATTTTCTATAGCGGCAATAAGATTCTTCGACCACCGACACAGCGGTGATATCTTTGGATGAACATTTGCTCTCCATCTTCATGCGAACGGCATAACTCACAAGAAACGATTACACATTACTTTCATATAAATAAAGCGAATCGTACATTCTTGTGGGAACATACAATCAAGCATGATATGTATATGGACATGGCCGAGGCGGCGAGTTCTTCGGCGAGAAAAGGCGAAGGCATCAATGTGTGCATCGAGAGATATTGATCCGCCGTCATCGATCTGCGTGCAACAATGATATTCCCGACGAATCTTTGCCCGTAATAAGTATTTTAAAGTGATCTTAAGCGAGCGAATAGGTTATTTTATGTATGAAGGACCTTAATAAGTCTTGACTTACTTGTCTCGAGCAGGAGACGCGGTGTCGATAAGATCGAGCATCGGCAGCAAAATCGGATGAGAACTGACAATGAAGTGCCTCGATGCACCAGCGAAATTATTCATGACGGTAGTGATGAAAGCTACATCCTATGAATAAACAACCTCGATCTGAGATGATGCGTACCTCCGATGCTCCTCCACAGCAAATCGGTCTGTGGGTCATCGACCTATTGGCTCATCTTTGCGAACTATAACAAACTTTAGTCTGATCGATAACTATGAATGGGATCGATCTCGATGATTCATCATGCTCACAACAATAGGCTGCTTGGGTTAGACCTCTCTTAAAAACAACCTATAAGAAATTTACTGTATTTCAATTATCTCAATCGAAGAAAGTAACTTAATACCTCAGTGCTGGCTCACGGCAGTGGAACCACCACATCGGTTATTCTTGCTCGAGCCTTCCGTAAGTGTGTGAAGGGAGTAATAATTTTCCTCTTTCTTATCTGTAGCTTTAACTCCTCGATCTTTGAATTCTGAGTTTGAGCATCGTCATGTAGTGGTGGCCTCCAGAACTTCTCCTGATGAGTCCACGTGGGCTTCCCTGTTGAAGCATTAAACTCCTTGTGGAAGCTCTGTGGCCTCCAAAACTTCCTCTGCCCTCCTCACTTCTGCAGATGGCCTCCCGCATTTGGGTTGGTAGGAGCTTTGGCTAGAATAGCCTCGATAGCGGCAAACCTCGAGCCCATCAACCTCTGAGTTCTTGTTGCATGGAGAGCGATCTTGTCTCTCTGGTCCTTCAAACACCCATCCTCTCCAGATCTGTGGGGGTAGTAGCAGAGGCGCTTGGCTCTTGGGGAGGAGAATATGGGGAGAGCTATAAGGAGAGTCGGTTAGGTGGACTTAAAAGCGGGACAACTATCGGGCTCCATATTGTTGGGAGGGGCTGAAGAGCCAATTCTCTCTTCCAATAAGTCCTGAATGAAAGGCGTGCACATTGGTAGAGGATAAAAAATTTTGAACACTCAACACAAATAAATACATTCTTATATGAACTAAGTGATATTATTATATGTCACTCCTCCCAAACCGTGAAAGCATTTTTGGGAACTCTATTTTAGCCCATCATGACATACATTGGCTTTGAGTTCGAGATCGGATTATGATGCTTATATCGGTAGCCCTCTGATGAATATATTAAGCGATAAACTTCAAGACATTTTATTTCAATGGAGATATAAAACATACCATCGAAAGAACAAAACTCATGTAACACCCTCACAGTGCAGATCTTTGATCTGATAACATCAAATTGGGACTAGAAAGTCCCAAATGGCATATGCCTTATGTACTCAAATCATCATGTATATCGCAATCAATTGTTAGATCGTAATTGTAATTTATACAAAAATAGATTTGTGAGAAGAAAATGTATATCTGAAAGCTCTTTGCAGCAACGAGTATCACAATTCTCGTGACTCTTGTAGTCAGATGTGAACAACGGCAAGGATTTCGCCATAACCTTCTCCCTGTTTGGCATCCCTATCATCAATGCAACTTCATCGGTGAAAGGAATCTTGCCGTGGAAAGCTTGCTTTTATGTCAGAGGATCGATGTAATAATGTGATCTTGCTGAGAGTCTAATGAATTGATGGAGATGAAGCTTCTTTAAAATGTTAGTGGCTTCGGTGGCGTCTAATATTATCGACACATTTCTCACGGTGGTAGGCACGCACCTCGATGTTATCCTTTTCCCGGACATGGTTAACTTCGAAAAAAAGTAATTAGGTTAAAGAGTTTACCCTCAGAAGAGGTACCAGTGAATACTAAAAAATCCCAAAGCGCCATCAAATGCTTCTTTGCAATATTACGAACATAATCATATAAAATTGTCAAAAAATATGTGAAAAAGCGCAAAAAAACAATCGTACCCTCAAACGAGTCTGAATCTGATAAACCAGAACCCAAATATACTGCGATGTTAAACATAATCGTATGGAATTGGCAACATAAATTTGAAAAAAGCGCAAAAATAATCAGTACCCTCTAAAGTACCCAGTCTGAATGCACTAAACCACCTCCCAAGCGCCATCAAATGCTTCCCTGCGATTCTAAACATAATCATAATGGAATTGGCAAATAAATTTGGAAAAAGCGCAAAAAAAATAATCGTACCCTCAAGAGGTACCACGAGTCTGAGATGCACTAAACCACCAGATACCAAGCGCCATCAAATGCTTCCTTTGTAATGTTCTAAACATAATCATAAGGTTGGCAAAATAAAATGGGAAAAAAGCGCAAAAATAATGTACCCTCAAAGAGGTACAGTCTGAATGCACTAAACCACCGAAATCCACCAAAGCATCAAATGCTTTCAATGTTAAACATAATCAAGGAATTGGCAAAAATAAATTTGGAAAAAATTGCAAAATAATCACGTACCCTCAAAGAGGTACCACAGAGTCTGGTCTGCTAAACCACCAGATACCACCAAGCGCCATCAAATGCTTCCATTTGTAATGTTCTAAACATAATCATAAGGTTGGCAAAATAAAATGGGAAAAAAGCATCAAAGAGGTGCACGAGAAGGAGTCTGAATCTGAAATACCCATCCTAAACCACAGCGCCATCAAATGCTTCCTTTGCGATATTACATAATCATAAGGAATTGGCAAAAAAAGCGTAAAAGATCAAAGTGCAGTACCCTCAAAGAGGAGAGTCTGGTCACATAATACCACAAAATCACGCGCCATCAAATGCTTCCATTATAGTGTTACAACATAATCATAAGGATTTGGCAAAATAAATGGAAAAAAGCTGTCAAAGAATTCGTACCCTCAAAGAGGGTACCAGTCTGAGATCTAAAATACCATCCTAAACCACCCAAAGCGCCATCAAATGCTTCCTTTGATGTTAAACATAATCGGCCGGAAAAAAAGCGTAAAAAAAGATCAAAAATGGTGCGTACCCTCAAAGAGGTACCAGATGCATACCCCAAAATCACCCTGCCATCAAATGATTCCATTATTAAACATAATCATAAGGAGTTGGCAAAAAAGCGGAAAAATATCAAAAGTCGTACCCTCAGGTACCAAGTGCAGTCAAATACCATCTAAATCACCCAAAGCGCCATCAAATGATTCCTTTGCGATGTTCTAAACATAATCATATGAAATTGGCAAAATAAATTTGGAAAAAGCGCAAAACAATCTGTACCCTCAAAATTGCAGTCTGAATCTACACTAATCACCATCAAGCATCAAATGATTCCATGTTATAATCATATGAAATTGGCAAATAAATTGGAAAAAAGCGCAAAAACAATCTGTACCCTCAAAGAATGCAGTCTGAATCTGTCACAGAAACCACCAAGCTATCTTCTGCAATGTTAAACATAATCATATGGAATTGGCAACATAAATTTGGAAAAAATTAAAAACTATCTCTACCCTCAAAGAGGTACAGTCTGAATGCCTAAAATACCGCGCCTATGCTTTAAACATGCAACATAATCATAAGGAGTTGGCAAAATAAATGGAAAAAAAAGATCAAGAGTGTACCCTCAAAGAGGTACCACGAGTCAGATGCATACCCAAAATCACCAAGCCATCAAATGCTTCCATTATAGTGTTAAACATAATCATAAAGTTGGCAGAAAAATTGGAAAAAAGATCAAAAGTGCGTACCCTCCAAAGAGGTAACAGTCTGAATGCAAATACCCATCAAAATCACCCAAAGCGCCATCAAATGCTTCCTTTTGATATAATGAACATAAACATAAGGAGTTGGCAAAAAAAAATGAAAAAAAGGTCAAAATTGGTACGTACCCTCAGAAGAGTGCAGTGCAATCTGAAATAACATATAAAAACAATATCTTTTTGGATGGTGAGAAGAGCAGTAAACCTAAATTCATTCAAGTTGGGAATGTGTAAATCCTCATGTAGTCACTGTCTCAATTTATGATTTATCTACCAATGTAGGCGTCAGACGTCGCGGCCGGAATAGGCGAGAAAAATCCACGGGCGAGGAATGTCGGCTAATGTTTCTCGTTCTTCGTCTCTCGCTTTTGGAACACTTACGGCCGGGTCGGGCCAGGGAAATGTCTGGCCAAGCGTAGTTATCGCCGTCGTTATCCATCGGCGTTCGGGCGAAGTGAAAGCGTCGTTATCTGCTCGTTAATCGCTATCGGGCAAAAAATCCGGACATCGTCGTCCGTTGATTGGAGTCCATACGTAGCCTGGACGTAATATTTTCCCCTGCACGAGGCTTCCACTATAAGTAGAGAGACCCAACCTCCTTCACCATTCACTCAACCAAGTAAATCAATACCCAAACTCCCAACTAATCAACACAGCCATGGCCTCCTCCACCAGCTCAGCAGCAGCCCTCCTCCTCTCCGCGGCAGCTCTGTTGAGCCTGCTAACCACACCCGTCTCCTCCGCCTTCCTGACAGCAGGCGTGACCATTGGGCCGGGAACGTCCATCCAACAAGGCACCTACGTATTCACCATCCAGACGGATTGCAACCTCGTCCTCTCTGACAACAACAACGCCGTCTGGTCGACGGGGACCGCAGGAAAAGGTGTTAACTGCTGTCTCAGCATGTAGCGGGACGGCAACCTCGTCATTTACGATTCCAAGAGAGCTATCTGGGCAAGCGGCACCAACGGCAAGAACGGGAATTACTATCTCCTCCTCCAGGAAGATCGCAACGTCGTCATCTACGACGAGTCCAACAACGCTATTTGGATGACTGGCACCAACGTCGTCAATGCTGCTGTTGTCGACATCCCTCACAGCAACGGCACGGCGGCTGCGTCGGGCGCTGCGCAGAACAAGGTCAAGGAACTGTATCCATGAAAGCTGATATCACAGGGAGGAAGTATTCTTAATAAATTTTGATTAAATTGGCGATGGCAACAGTGGTGCTATTGCCTAACGCAAGCAAATTTTCCTTTTTATAACTGTGTTGTCGTAGTATGAATGATCGTATGAAATAAAGTTGCTTATTTAAATTATCATATATGGAATGCGTTTGGCCTAGTATTTCACGAGCATTTTGGTAGTTAAATTATGGGGTTAAATTATGGTAGTTAAATTATATACTTTAAATAATTATATTATTTAAAAAAATCAATAAAAATAAAATTTCCCTCTCTCTCTCTCTCTCTCTCTCTCTCTCTCTCTCTCTCTCTCGCCGTGGTTTGTAAAACCACCACAAAAAAAAAAAAAAATAACGCCGACGCGTGTTTCACGTCATCGTCCGTTTGACGACTTATTTCTTAATTATATTTTTTTTACGCTAAACAATTAATATTATTAAGACTAACTATTTTAAAAATAATCCCATTATCATATATGGAATGCGTTTGGCCTAGTATTTCACGAGCTTTTTGGTAGTTAAATTATGGGGTTGATTAATGGGATTCAGCAACAAGGTTGCATGAGACGATCTGTACGTTGATATGAACAAGACATATAATTTGTTCAAGAAAACAAAAAAGCGTGGAACATAGTTTGATATCTTTTCTTGTACAGGTTTAAATACAAATGGTTAGAGGATGTATGAGATCCATCCTCAATCCAAAAGGCTCGAGCCAATACACATAAATGTATGAGATCCATCCTCAATCCATAACTAATAATCCAATTTTATTTTCTTAAGTGAACTCGATTTAAATATTATGAATTAAATGAACTATTTGGAACAAAATTGCAATTGCTATTCGTATCTTGGATCTTTGTTCTATTTCGTAGTAAATGTGAAAAATATCTAATTCTTGGTTTCATATTTCCTTGAATTATGAATAAGTCAGATAACAAAGATGTATTAGGTGGTTGACTAGATTCTTTAGATTGAAGACATATTTTATTTTTACGAGGTGTTAAGAGGTGAAAGAGAGCATTGGCCAGTTGTTCAGAAACAAACAAAATAATTAGCAATAGCATTTTAATCTTATTTGTTATATATATATATATATATATATATATATATATATATATATATATATATATATATTTTATTTGTTATATTGAGATAGAATTGGGATCCTAAAAGTGGAGTCAAAGAGAGATATGTGATGCTCTAACATTTCGACCCTCTAAATCACAACGCAAAGCAAGAACAAGATTTTCAAGCAACTATGCGAGAGGCGGCGAAATACAAGATTCTTGTATTGACGGCAAGCTAAAAGAGCGACACATGGCTCATGTGAAGAGAATTGTGAAGGGCTGGTCGAGATTTGTGGCTATGCAATGTGATTTAGATTTTGATTTGATTCAAGTATCAATAATAAGTACACTTAGCAAATAAATTAAAACATAAACAATTGAAGCACCCAAAGCATAAACCAAATCATAATTGAAACCTAAACACAGCTTGCATGTTAATGATGAAAAGATATAGAAGTTGAAGGCTTTAAGAACATACCATCCAATAAACGAAGAGCTACCATTCTAATGTCACCTATATCTTTGCAACATTTGAGCACAAACCCATCAGAGAAGCATCCAATTAACTTGAATATATATTAATTAATCAATTAATAATATTAATATTAATTTAAAGTAATATATATTAATATTAACTATTAATTAATTAAAATTAATAACTATTAAATTCTATTAATAGATTAATATCTTAAGAATTAAACTACATTAAAACATGTGAGGGGTAAAATCATACTAACTCTTACAAATTTTAAATTAATTAACTATCAAACTTATAACAATTATAATTATATTTATTAAATTATAATTTAATTTTAATAATTTATAAGTTAATCTTCAATAATATTTTATTAAATCAGTGTAAATTAAATTAAATTAAATTAAAAACTATCAACTATTACATTAGCTAAAATTACTTAAATTTAATTATCTATCAAATGATAATTACAATTAATAAATTATAATTAACTTATAATTACATATTAATAAATAGTTAATAATATTAAATTAAAATTAATTTTATCATAATATTTTAATTAAGAAAAAATTAGTAATTAAATGAATTATTTAAAATTAAGATTTTTTAAAAGTTAAAAAAATGATGGCAACTAAAATTTCTTCCACAGTCACGTCTCTCTCGCGCAATTTCAATAAATCCCGTAAATCCACCCTTCAAACAGGATTTACTCAATCCAGGATTTAAGAGGATTTATCGAATTTATAGGATTTACTAAATCTGGGATTTAGTAAATCTATTTTTTGCATTTGACAGGACTTACTGGATTTAACAGTGTAAATCCTAAATAAATCGTTGTCAAACACCCCCTAAGAGTACAACCACTCATCCACCTGAGCATCTTCATCTCTGCAACACTAAACTTAGTCTTATACTTCTCTTTACCCAACATTTCATTACAAATATCTTATAAAATTTTCTTAAATCTAAATGATATTTTTCTATTACACAACAGGCTAGATGCATTCCTCCACTTCAACCATCCAACTTAAACTCTACTAATAACATCTCCATCTATTTCACTATCATTTTGAACAATAGAGCCTAGATATTCGAATCAAACACTCTTTTTAATGACTTAGTTACCTAATATCACAACACCACCACTAGAACTTCTACAACTAAAATTACACTTCATATATTCAATTTTAGAACTACTCAAACAAAAACCTTTAGACCCTAAGGTTGACCTCCATAATTCAAGTTTCTTTTGGACTTCATCTCTAGTCTTATCAAAGAGAAGAATGACATCAGCACAAAACATACACCAAGTACATCTTCCTATAAATATCTACTAAGAATATCCATAACTAAAGCAAAAAGATCTTAAAACCAATCCTTGATGTAATCCAATTGAAATAAGAAAATATTTTGTCAATCATCCTTGTATTTCAACACAAGTAACAGCTCCAATATACACATCCTTAATGACTTGAATATAACTAATATTAATTCCTTTCTTTTCTAATTTTTCAAAGAACATCTCTTATCTCTTGTTGAAACTTTATCATAAGCTTTCTCTAAATCAACATATATCATATGTAGATCCTCCATAATTTGTCTATACTTCTCCATCAAACCTCTCAACAAATGTATAACATCCATAATAGATCTACTTGGAATGAAACCAAATTGATTTTGAGAAACTTTTATAACACATTAACTTAATTTCTCTATAATTTGCACTGTTGTGCATCACCTTTATTCTTAAATATAAAAATCAATAAACTCTTTCTCCACTCATCTGGCATATGAGTGCAAATAAAAGTTGGTTTGAAACTTGCAATCAAAGGGATGGCGACATGATTTTGTTAGGAAACAATAAAGCATACAAGGTATATGAAAATAAAATAGTGATAATACAAATGCATTCTCAAAAGAAAAATGAAACTCAGACTCTTGTAGAAGGCCAAAGAATCCAGTGATGCGTAGATCTTCAAAGGAATGCCCGGGATTGATGAAGCCTGATTTATGACAATTAATAGCACGAGGATTTACTCAAAAATAAGTCATTTCACAAAAAAAATAAAAATAAAAATTTTTCGAGTTGTAAAGCACCGTTTTTTAAGAATTTTACTTGCTTAGGAGCTGAATATGACATGGAACTTGAACAAATCGATGTCAAATCTGTTTTTCTACATGGGGAATTGGAAGAAACAACCTATATGCAACAACTTGTGGTGAAACTGAAAATCAGACAAATTGGTTAAAGAAGTCTTTGTCTGCTGTAAAACAATCTCCAAATATGTGGCATAAGCAATTTGATAATAACGTGTTGAAAATAGGCCTCTGTAGATACAATTATGTGCTTGTCTAAACAACCATAACATAGCTAAACCAGCTCATCTTCGACTGGGTAGTGGATGATATGCTTATTGCAAGTGAGTTCTGTAAAATATTATTGAAAATTGTATCAGTGAATTAAATATAGAGTGTTTATAATAAATGATTTGGAATATTTAACAAACCTAAGATCTATTACTTCATTTGGGCATTCAAATCAAAATATATCGGTGATCAAGAATCATTTGAGCAGATGATGGTTTGGATTTGCAGATTCGAAGCGAAACCATTGGTACTCAAATAATTCATTATTCTTGTAGCTGGTAAGAAGAAAGAGCTCTAAGGCTTGAAAATCCTCTAAGCATATACCACTAGTCGTCGTAACCACCGTTGTCTTATGTAGCACTATCGCCGATGTGGTCATTAGATCAACCATCATCAGTCATTTGGCCAACCCTGCCCGTGTGTCATGAATCAACCATTTGCCGATCATGCGACCACGGCGCCAATTAGCCCGCATTTTCTTCTCGAGCCGCCTAGGCGTGACACTATCGATCATCGTCGTCATCAACCCTTTGTCGTCGATTCGCGCCACCGACCAGATCGCTAAATTCGCCATTCGTCGCCCGGCCATTTGCGGTCGTCACCATCCGTCGCGTCGATTGTTGACCCCGTTGTTATACCATATCATCAAACATTACGACTAACCGCATTACATAGGCATTTATTGATTGATTCTGGGATTCTCATTGTCATCCCTTATCATATATAACTCTGTAATCTCGTTATCGGAAAAACTTTGTCCTCCAAAACAAATACATAATGGAAGACTTTTAATCGGTAGGCCATGATTTTCCATTTTTTCCGTAAAATCGCGAGTTTTTATTTATTCATTCTTGAATATCATGCTGCTAAATTCCATCAAAACTAAAGTAAACTTTTATTATACCATGGGTTTCTGGCATGCAATTTGGCGTCGTTTATAGAACAATCCTTTACATATTCACAATGGTTAACAATCGATTTTATGTTGAATAACACCACTATGGTGAAAAAAAAACTCTCGAGGAACACATAAGAATGAAGATTCATCAACTTTTTCGCCTTTGTTAGAGGCGGCGCAACTCATCTCAAAAGATTATCAAATCAATATTACGGATATCTAATTGATTATCGTTCAAAATGAAGTCGGTGTACTAATTGAAAATACAAAGGTCAGCACTTTGGCTACAAGCTCGAACAAATGTTTTAATTTGACCCTTCGAGCGTCGTGGCGACTTCGAAACGCGATAAATTGAAACGTGGTTTCAATTGAACTCTATCTGATGCGTTATCGGGCTTCGAAATAACTACTTCTAAAACTTTAGACTTACTCCACATTGCGTCGGCGAGTAACCTCACGGCGTACAACCGGATGGGTCAAAATTCCGGATTTCGACATCCTTATCGTCGTTAAGTCGCTCGACAAACAACCTCGGATAGGTCAAAATCTCAAGCGGATTGATTCAACCCCTTTTATCTGATTAGCGTGATGAGTAACACTCCAAACAACCTCGGATAGGTCAAAATCGCCGGCGGATTTCGAGATCTTCCATACTGCGTCATACGCTCGAACCGATCACCGGATAGGTTAAAAATCTTGGGTTAATTCCTCTTCCATGCATTAGCGTCGTGAGTAATCCAAACGCCGGATAGGTCAAAATCTTCACGGTTAATTGACATGAGTTGCGTCGTGAGTACGCTCGACAAACAACCGGGATCAAAAATCGCCTGATTTAATTCACCATACGTTGGCGTCATTGTAACACTCGACAAACAACCTCTGGATCAAAATCGCCGGATTAATTCACCTCTTATACAGTTGGCGTCGTCGTAACACTCGAAACAACCTCGAGATAAGTCAAAAATCACCATTGATTATCTTATGCATGTTAATGTCATTAAGTAACACTTTGACGAACAACCTCGGATGGGTCAAAAATCCTCAGCAGATTCGATTCTACCCCTTTCATACAAGTTAGTGGCATCAACTAACATTATGAAGAATGATACTCTTTGATTATCTGTCAGACTTTGTGAGTTGTTCGAAGGATAGCTTCCTAATTGACGTTCCCCCGCCATCTTGGCAGTTGTCAACTGTTAAACCATCCATTTGAGTTTCAAGAAATTCAATTTCCTGGTAAACTACGGGCATTGATCGCCCACACAGTGTCAGGGCGTTGATGTCTTTTGAGAAACCTCGTCATATGAACTACGAGCCTTGAGCATCCTCTTCGATTCCGAGGGCAGTTGGCGCCTCTTCGAGAAAACCAAAGTCTCGTCATTATGAACTACGTCTTGATGCCTCAAACCTCGAGACGGTGAGTTGATGCCTCTTCGAGGAAAAGCGAGACTCTTTCCATTACATTTTCTTTAAAGCGGTAACTTGATTCTTCGACGATAAAAAAATTCTATTTTTTGTTTAGGTATTAAAGTTGAAATCAATCATACTTTAATCCTTTTGAAAAGTTTGTCAAAATATCTCATCCATTTATTTTCATATCTTTTCAAGAAAGCACTTTATTATTTTAAAAATCTCCACGCAATATGTCTTTCTTCTCATATCTTTTGGTAAATATATACATTTTCGCTTCGGTGTCTGTCAGGTATGATCACTAAAGCTAAATTTTTTCATCATATATTCTTTTCGAATCTCTGAGCCTTTATATCTTTCTTCTTGATTTTCAAGTTTTATGATAACGCTTTTCTTTATCTTCTTCGCGGCTCACTACCGTATCTTTAGAGAAATTCCATTTTTCTCCAAGCATCAAAGCACTTAATCACTATTTTGAAATAATGTTGCCCCAAATTCTTTATCTTTGTAGCAAAAAAATATTTTTATTTATGTTCTTTAAGTGTCCCCATCTAATCCACAGAACAATAATTTAGTTTATTTTTTTCTGATTTCATCTTAAAATCCCAGCCAAATAGATGTTGATCTTTAAAAATTTTTATGATTTTCATCAAATAATAAATAAAATCTTTCATCTTAAAAAGTAAAAATAACAAAATCATCTAAAAAATAAATTATAACTTCTTAATTAAACTGAAATGAATCTTTAAAATCTTCTTCTTTCTGACATTATTTAAATCTCTAATAAATCTTTTCTTCAAGATCAGAATCCTCTATAATTCAAAAATTTTCTTTTAAAATCCAACTACTTGAGATGCACTTATAACTTGATAATCTTGGTATCAAGATAATCTTTAAATATAATTTATCTCCACATATTAATACTTATAACATTATCCTGACTTTTATCATAATCACACAAAGTTTAATTTGACTTAAATAAAGTTTGCCTATCATCTCGCCTCACCAACCCGGTAGTTTCTTGAACACATAAATATTTATCTTTCTACATATAATATATTAATTCCATTAATTTACACGAATAATATTAAAATCTAATAATTTTGGTTTCATGGACTTCTTTGCCGTCATCAAAATGTGGGGCTTTTATTTAACAAATGAACGCCGTCTGATTTCTACATATTTTTTCATATTGAACATCTATAAACTGGGGCAAGCATTAACAAATGATTTAAAGGATTCAATGTGATTATTTTAACAAAACACTGTTTAAATACGCATAACCCTCCACTTTTGCATCGACTTAGGCAATGGTAATGTTAAATTTCCGACAAAAGGAAAAAAAAAATTTTTTTACCCTAGCTCTTAAACTTCTGCTAGATAATTTCTCATCTAACGCAGAAGAATACTATAACATATGAGAATTGTGTCTCCTTACTTGACCATAGGGTGATTTTTTATAGATCCACGGTAAGAGGAAAAAGAGAATAAATTTTTAAAAAAACTCATATCCTCGTCATGTCATTTAATTTAAAAAAAAAACTCTTTTCTCATTATGGCATTTAATTTAAAAAAAAAAAACTCTCCTAATTATGACATTTAATTAAAAAATAAAATAAACCCTCTCTACTCATTATGACATTTAATTAAAAAAAAACTTCATCTCTTTGAAGACTAAATGTCCATATATATATATATATATATATATATATATATATATATATATATATATATATATATATATATATAATCTAATAAATAAACATTGATAATTAATTAGTTAATAAAAAATTAATACATATAACATATATGTATAAATCGTAATAATAAGTAAAGTTATTTTATTTAAAAAATTTATATATTTTTAAATGAAATAGTAATGTCATCCAAAAAATAGGAAGGCATAATATTAAAATTACTAATCGGCCGCGAATCTTGATGTCGAAAATAATCTGATTCTGAGTCAAGATTAACCTAAAATAAGCACTTAAAATATAATTGAAAATTCTCCGATATCAGTCGGCTCCTAAATATAGTGTTTATAGTCAAATCGAGCGTCTTGACGAGCCAGATCTAATAAATCTAAGATCTCTTAATTATGACTTCATTTGAGTATTAAAATACTTAAAATACATCAGGTGATCGAAGAAATCATTTTGAGGCATCCTATATAGTGATTTGGATTTTGCATGTATTTACGGAAACGTCGCTCCTCTAATCTATAAATAACTCATCATTCATTCTTCACATGAGGGCAAGAAAGAGAGCTCTCAAGCTTGAAAATCCCTAAGATCGGCGTCACCAATAACAATGATCCTAAATACCGTATCTCACCATCCGATTCTCATCAAACCGTCGACCACATCGTCGTCATCGTCTCAAAACTATCGCATCATTATCGCTGCTCAACCACTCATCGGTCATCACTGGCGTACCTCGGCGATCGCTGGTTGTTCATGCTACCATCGTGCTGATCATCACAACCATCGCCGAATGCTGCGCCAATTCATTGTCGATTGCTTGCTCACCAGCCGGCGCCGCTATCGATACCACTATCGATCATCATCGTCATCAATCACTGTCGTCAGTTATCGCCGTCGTTGATCATCGTCGGCTGTCTCTGCCGGTCATCACAATCGCCGACCGTCACCATCGATCATTAAGCCTCATTGTTCACCATTATCAATTGACATCAACATTATACAACATCATTAAATTATTATTGTCTTATTCTAAGATTCTAATTGTCATCCCTTATCATATATAATTCTATAATCTCATTATCGGAAAAACTTTTTACTCTGAAATAGATACATAGTGAAAGACTTTTAATAGACTAGGCTCCGTGACTTTTCCCACAATTTAGAAGTTTTTTCACATAAAAATTCTAGAATTTTTTTATTCATTCTTCAAATATCTGTGTGTGTACTAAATTTCCAAGGCGTAAACTTTTATTCTATGGATTTTTCACGCACAAAACTTATCTCCAAATTACTAGTTCAAAAGGTAGAAAAGGTGTCATTGCAGTGTGACCGTCAGAGTGCAATATGTCCAACCAAGAATCAAGTTCATCATACAATAACTATAAACATTGTAATTAAGTAGCATTTCAAGGAAATATGGTTACAGAAGGATCAATGACTACTGAGAAAGTGTGAACTGAACATAATACAATGTTAGTAAACGCAGTACGTTCAAAGAAGTTCATGTATTGTTAGGATCTACTCAAGATGGTAAATGTCTAAGGCCAAAAGCTGTTGTCCATCTATTGATATGATGATGGAATACATAACCAAGCTAGAGACTGAAGAGATAACAATATCAACAAAACAAAAATGACTCTAAAACAGAACTAAAGAACAGAACATTTGATGTTTAAAGTGTCAAACAGTTGTACTAGCGACTGTTGTCATGTTAAGCGTGCGTGCGTTATGTGTATTATTCCTTTACTAAAAGATGATTATTGTCCGTTTAAAGGAGATAAGTTGGCGATTTTGATTCTTCTCAAGTAGACATAACTCTAGTCAAGAATTCACGTGCATCTTTGCCTTGCTGATGTTGTTATTGATGTTACTTAAACAAAAAACATGAAACCTAAGCAGAACTTTAACAAAACATAATCATCATTCAAGTTACCTAAAAACTACCGCTGGAAGAATCCACATTTAATCACAAAATAAAGATATTAAGCAAAGCCAAAAATAGATGCAGCGTGCCTGGTTGACACTTCCAGGCTAAAAAATGCCACAAACCATGATCACAAACAAATGTTCCCTTCAAAACACACATTTCCTGTTTCTTAAATCAATGAGCACATACCAAAAATGGCGACTTTTACAGATATCAACAATGCAACAATATATCATAAAACAAAAGATGGCTAACCTAAACCAAAAATACTTTATAAGAATCGGATCCATTCATAAGAACGTATATAGACGTGCATATTAGAACATAATTCATAACAGGTTATAATTCCATCAAGCCTACGAAAGTGGAAAAAACGCCAAATCAAACAATCGCACTCAAGAGCTCGTGAATTTTGTGACCGCCTTGGTACCCTCAGAAACCGCGTGCTTAGCAAGCTCCCCTGGCAAAACGAGGCGAACCGAAGTCTGAATCTCCCTCGAAGTAATCGTCGGCTTCTTATTGTAACGCGCAAGACGAGAAGCCTCCTGAGCGAGCTTCTCAAAATGTCATTAATAAACGAGTTCATGATGCTCATCGACTTGCTTGAGATGCCAATGTCAGGATGGACTTGCTTCAATACTTTAAAGATGTAAATTTTGTAGGTCTCAGAGCCTTTCTTCGCCTTCTTCCTCTTCTTGCCGCCAGAGGCAGCATCCTTAGAGGGAAGGCGCTTCTCAGCCTTGGGCTTCTTCACCGCCGGTGCTTTCTCTGCCTCAGCCTTCTTCTCTTTCTCCTCCGCCGGTTTCTCAGCGGCGAGTTTTTTCTCCGCGGGCTTCTTCTCGGCCTTGGGCGCCATCAGGTTGATCAAAAGTGAGAGGAAAAGTTGGTAAGAGAATCGGAAGAGGCGTGCGCTTAGTTAGAAAGAGAAAGGCATCCATTCTTTATTTGTAGAGCGAGGAGAATAATTTGATTGAACAAGAGTCGTGGCCCTGGATCGATGAAGTGGTAAAAGATCGAACCGTTGGCTTCTTACAAATGATTCATTCTAACGGCTGAGATGGATTTTGATGTAGCCATACGTTGTTGTACACGTAATTGATTTTAATTGGGGGTATCTGGGTATAAATTTGCAGAAAAAAATAAATTGTGAGGAGAGCAACGGGAAGGGAGACAGAGAGATAGAGAGGTGCGGAGGGAATTATAAACACGGCAATAATTTTCTAAAAATTTTTCAGAAAAAAAAAACAATTTATTAAAAAACGTTGTTGCATTTAACATTTTTGCAAAAAAGGTGGGGGTGAAAACGCATTAAATATTTGCGTTTTCATACATACAAAAAAAAAAATTTAATGAGCTCTCCTTTTACAGAATAAAAATAAAAAGACACTCCTTAAAATTTATCCTCCTTCTATAGCTATAATTCTTAGTGAGATTATTTTTTATTGATAAATTTTAATTTTTTTTATTAATTTAGATGAAGTTTGATATCATTTTTATTTTATTAATTTTTTATATTTATATTTTATTTTATTTATATTTTATTTTAGAGTAAAATATATTTGATGATTATTATTTTTTAAAAATATTCAAAAATTTTAAAAACTACTTAATTTTTTTAAAAATAATATTATTTATTTTTGAAAATAAAAATAAAAATACATAAAAGGTACTTTAAATAAATATATTTTTTAAAATGATATAAAAAGAAAAAATAAAATTAATCCCTAATAAACCTTGAATAATTATTTATCTATTTATTATTCACAAATATTATTGTTATGAAAAAGTTAAATTACAACATTCTATTCAAAAGAAAAAAAATTTCATGTTAGTATTAATTTTGATCAATATATTTTAAGTTATTAAAATACCACATTCTCTTCATCCACGCATAAGTTTTATTTATTTATTTTTAATTAATTTAATACGTTCAGTTATTATAATGTAAATAGATAATAATTTAATATAAAATACACAATTTTCCAAAAAAAAAAAAGTATGTTGAGATGTTTGAATAAATTTTGGTGGGTCTCTATAAAAGTAACAAACCTACACAGCACAAAATTTATCGGCTATTTGTAAACTCATATAAAACTTAGCCTGTGAATTTATTTATTATGAGACCCTTAATAGTGTAACAAATATTTGCTAACCCATGGATACCAATAAATATGGTCTCTCTTTAGTTGGCTCAATATTTCCTCGTTATGCATAGTTCATTATTGGGTGATTAAGCTAATTTCTCTTTTGACTTATCGTAATCATTACAATTTATTTAATAATGCTTTAATGGAATATCTATGTATACCACACATATTACATCAAATTAAAATGTTAATTTATCTCTAGCAAATTTTTTACATTCCAAAGAAAAAGAGAATTGTCTACTCAATTAGTACTACTTATCGCGGATTAAACTTTTAGCAAGTAATTTGCACAGCTTTAGCGCACTCCAATAATACTAAATAAGATTTATATTCTCACAATGTTTGGCTAAACTAAGGACACTAGAGAGATTGAGAAGAAATAAGAGAATTTTGAATAGACCTAAGAGTATTATAAGATTAAAATTCTTAGATTTCTATGAGTTAAACATAAATGTAGGGGATGGGTCATATTTATGGGTCTCTATCCTCCACCTAAGAACATTTTATTGTACAATAAATTATTTTTATGTGAAGAGGATTTTAGAATACTCAATGATTTTCGTACATATTCATTACATTATAGGGAGTTTCAAAAACTCAAATAATATTGCTTAAATGTTTATATTACTCTAGAGAATTATAAAACTTTTTGATTATTTTTGAAATATCTAGAAGGTTATAAAGAACTTCAACGACATCTAGCATATTATTGTAACATTTAGAAACTTCCATGGTCTTATAGAATTTTATGGATGAATCTAGACTTACATATAATCTTTCGAAATCTTCTAATATCTTGTGACTCCACTTTAATATGATCTTCCATAATCTATTGACCACATTTGGCAAGTCATACTCATGAGAGTTAGGTTAACCTCCTCGATCAACTTTAAGGCTTCTTAATCTTCCCTATTATGGTGTCTTCGAATGTACCAGAGATATTTTTTTACTTTACATGGATGAATAAAGTAGTGTTTATATTAAATTGGGTTATAAAGTTTCCTATGGAGGTAAGCCTTCATAGTTAATTACATCCTAAAGAAGGTGAATTCCTTAATAATACTCTCGATTAAAGTAGACAATTGTTATCTCAAAAGATTTCAAAGTTAAGACTATCAAAGAATTGACTATTTTGAAAAATCAAAATGAGGAAGTACTTATTGAAGTGATCGGGTACGACATTGAGGTATGATGTACTATCTCGAAAAGAAGACATTACTTGATGGACACACTAATAAGAACTCTTAAGGCAGGATGGGTCTTCAATTGTACCAGAGATATTTTTTCTACTTTACATTGATGAATAAAGTAGTGTTTATATTAAATTGGGTTCTAAAGTTCCCTATGGAGGTAAGCCTTCATAGTTAATTACATCCTAAAGAAGGTGAATTCCTTAATAATACTCTCAATTAAAGTAGGAAATTGTTATCTCCAAAGATTTCAAAGTTAAGACTATCAAAGAATTGACTATTTTGAAAAATCAAAATGGGGAAGTTCAAGGAGAAGACTTATTTTTAGAATGCAAATGGAGGAAATACTTATGATATTAAGAAGTCTAGTGAGTATTCCAATCTCTCATATGGTTGAGCTTTATAATTTTGAAAGTGATGAGGATTATTTTATTAGAGTTGAAACTTCATTAGATTACTAAGGCTTATAATCCATCAACACAAGGTTGTAAAAAAACCTAATAGGTGAGGATTTATGTTTGTAGAAAATAAACACCTGATCCTAAATCTATGGAGCTTTAATATAAGCTAAAGCACAATCTAAATCTAAGCGAAGATGGGTATAAGGTTTACCTCTGAGGATAAATCACTCATTGGACTTCATGGGTGTTAACTCTTCCTACGCTTTAAATCCATGTGCTCCGGTCAAAATAGTTGGGCTATTATTAATTTAGAAAGAGACTAAAGTCCTTAAACCCACTCCCTAAGAGACTAGAACATGAGTGATATGAGTAATAACTTAATCTAAAAATGCAAACCAAATGACAGAAGGAGTACTTATTGAAGTGATCGCAGACATTGACATCGGTGAATGATGTACTATCTCGAACGATAAAGACATTACCCAATCATCTAATAAGAACTCTTAAGGCATGATGGTCTTAATGTACGTAGATATTTTTCTATTTTACATGGATGAATAAAGTATTGTTTATATTAAACTGGGTTCTAAAGTTCTCTATGGAGGTAAGCATTCATAGTTAATTACATCTTAAAGAAGGTGAATTCCTTAAAAATACTCAAAAAGTAGCAATTCCAAAGATTTCAAAGTTAAGACTATCAAAGAATTAACTATTTTGAAAAATCAAAATGGGGAAGTTCAAGGAGAAGACTTATTTTTAGAATGCAAATGGAGAAAGTAGGAAATACTTATGATACTAGGAAGTCTAGTGAGCATTCTAATCTCTCATATGATTGGGCTTTATAATTTTGAAAATGATGAGGATTATTTTATTAGAGTTGAAACTTCATTAGATTACTAAGGCTTATAATTCATCAACACAAGGTTGTGAAAAAACTTAATAGGTGAGGATTTATGTTTGTAGCCCAAAGAAAACAAACACCTCGGATCCTAAATCTATGAAGCTTTAGTATAAGCTAAAGCACAATCTAAATCTAAGCGAAGATGGGTGTAAGGTTTACCTCCACAAGAGAGGATAAATCACTCGACTGTTGGACTTATAACTGCCTGGAGTGGCAGCCAGCTAACTCTTCCTACGCTTTAAATCCATGTGCTCCGGTCAAAATAGTTGGGCTATTATTAATTTAGAAAGAGACTAAAGTCCTTAAACTCACTCTCTAAGAGACTAGAATATGAGTGATATGAGTAATGACTTAATCTACAAATGAAAATCTTTTCCAATTTTATTTGATTTTTGACACTTCATTTGGACAAAGGCATTAGAATTTTTATATGCTTAAATACATGATGAAGTAAGTCATGGGATAAATCAAAAGAGAAGAGGGTGAAGCTCTATTAGTAAGGGTTGCTCTCACAGGTCAAACGATCCCTATGTGTGTAAGGACGGAGGCCCTCATTTTGCAAGAGTGATATAGGATGATACATGATGTGAAATATACAACATTCAACTAAGGGGTTGCTAAGTATTTTAATAATCTTGATTTAATCCCTAGGTTTTTACTATGAGGTTATGAGTTATTTAGATTTTAATTATGAGTGATTAGTTGTAATAGAAAAATTAATTTTATCCTAAGAGCCTAATCGCATCTAGGCCACACATTAAGGCATCATTCATGTAAGAAACTAAGAAAAACATGACATTTCTAATGCGCAATTTAAACATAACATCAATCAATTTTATAAAATTAATGCAAGAGAATAAGAGGCCGGTGTGGTCGAGTACCATTTTACAACCTAAAAAGAAAAGATGGGTAGCTGATCTCTACCCTTATATAACTCGAAATTACAAAATAATAATTATAATTATAATGAATGAATGTTATGGGGGGTCTTCATTCTTCATCTTCATATCTCCATTTGATTTGATTTACTCCACTTCAAAGGTATCACATGGCCTCTCAGAATAAAGCTTTTTAGCCAATGCTCATCCATGTCCCCCATAACACTAAGTTTAATTCCTAATGCAAAATTACATTAAAAATAGAAAAAATAAATCTAATTATACCTGCAAAATAAGTGTTAGCTAAACATGCATACAACCTAAGTAATTATATTTATAATTTGGACTTAGCACCCTACACATGGATAGCCAAGCCCACCTGCCCTAGCTTGGATTATGCTTAGGGGTTTAAACAACCTACAAAAAGAGCATTTATATTTATTTTAAGCACCCCTTAAGCATAATCCTCTGCGTAAAATATAATTAAGCTAATAATGACCTAACATCCAGTCTACGCAACATACACCCTAACATATAGTTTAAAATAATACATCACAAAGTAAAATATACATTATACCATGCATCATCCTAACATAAAGCTAGAAGTGATGACTTAGTTCTAATGTGTGTGTTAAAGCTTGTGTGGTATATTTTTACTAAGCATTAATGTTATGATTTTCTAAGTGTAGAAGATTCAATTTAACATAAGGGATTGATCTCACTTGAAGATATTTAATTGATTTGAGAATTTTTAATTTATGTTTTCTTTTACTTCATATGATTCTACTTAGCAGCTAAGTATTATAAATAAAAGGAAAGATCCCTCTTCCACCCCTACCTTAAGTCACTTTCTAAATCATGTTAGTTTGATTTAGTTCTCTTTAGTGAATGACTTATTAAATGGTTTAATTAATCTATATTTAGGTTCATTTTAAATAATTCATTTAACATGAAAGGTATCTTAAGATTAATTTAATTGGATTACTAACATATGACACATGTCAAATCATCTCTTCCCACCACAAATATCATGCATATGATTTCAATCCTAATCATACCTACACAAGCAATACATTTGTGGCACACATATATGATGAATGTATGTATGTGTATATATCATTTATATTCTTTTTATGTGATTAAATTATTTAATCATATGTGATTGAATTATTTATCATACTAGTTTAAAGCTTAATCTAAATTCTTATACAAAAATACATAGGGACGGGATTAAATAGGTACGTGTCATTATTAATCAGAGAAGTGAGATAATCAAATGACCTCATTGGGGCTACTTAAAGCCTTGTATTCCTGGGATGTCCAAACTATATACCCATTTGCATTCATACTTATGTAAGTAGGTATATATGAATATAAGAAAGCAAGCTCGAAGTTACATGATTAATTAATCTAATGACTAAACAATTATGGATACATGTATTAAATAGAAAGGGGATTATCATCCTCTAATCAAATACACACGTATATGTATAAAAGACATAACAAGTATGTGTTTTGTTAACCAAGGAACTATGGTAATCAAATGACCTTCTCAGAGCTACTTAAAGCCTCATATTCACAGAATTTCTAGACTATATACCCATTTTTCTTAAATACTTACACATATATTTATAATTAAGAAAGTGAAAATCATGCAAAGATTGTATTTCTTTTGATGGAATCCTTTAGGAAAATGATTTAAAGCTATATCTAAATTCCAATGTTAAAGAAACATAAGAATGAAATTAAACGAGTACGTGCGGCCATTTAAACCAGGGAAGTGAGGTAATCAAATGACCTCCTTGGGGTTACTTAAAGCCTCATATTCCCGAGATGTCCTGGCTATATACCCATTACATTCATGCTTACATAAATTAACTTGTGAATAAAGAAAAGAGACTCTAGTTCATACACTTAAAATATAATCACATACATCTCCTATGTATTTATAACTAGCATCACAATATATATTATTTTTTATTTATAAGCTTTTGAAAAGTACATTTAGATTTAATAGTAATAATAGCCACACATATATTAAGTTAAATCAACATATGCAAGCTAAACATAAAGGAAACTTCATTTGATTTAATTAATTTTTGAAAAGAAATGGGTGTATGAATCACATGACATGCAATATTTAATATGATTGAAAATGAATAATTAAACATAAACATATGATTTTATTCAATCAAATTAATTCTTAAGGGCAATCATATCAAATAAATTATTTAAAATAAGCCAAAGTTCTTTATGCATCATTTTTATTTCATGTTCAATTTGACTTAAAGAATGCAAGGAGTTTGCTAATCCTAACCCATCCCCATGTTTGTAAGTGTTGATCTCACTTTTGGAGTGAGCTCTTAACCTCCTCTTCTTAGACTTAAGACTCTTCTAGACACTAAGAACTCCTTAGTCATAAGACATTTCTAGTGATTAGGTGAACACTTAACCTAAGCCTAGAGACTTAGAAGTGTTAATCATAAGATTAGGCTATATCTCAGGACTTAAGGAAATTACCTATCATATAGCCTAAATTCAATCTAGGTACACTTTCTCAAATCAAACCCATATACAATTCTCAAACCAAATCTCAAATTCAAATTCAAATTCCAAATCTAATTTCAAATTTGACTCCAAATGATTGAAACCCAAAATCAAATTCAAATCCTAAGATCCTTTTTAAGCCATATGAACCACATTCATAAGCTTAGCCAAAACTCTCTTTAGATCAAATCAAATTCAATTGATATCTTTATAAATCAATTATTCATTCATTTATATTCATAAAATATAAATGAAATCCAAATTCAAAAGACCAAAACTATATCGAAAATCAAATCCAAACTCAATTTAAGCCATTTAAGCCAATTCTTTGGACTTAGCCAAATTATATCCAAACCAAGTCAAAATCAATGAATTTCCTCTCGAATCAATCATTCATTCGATCATTTATCCAAATATAAATAAAACCTACAATCATCTAACCAAATTCAAGTCAACCCAAGTCAAGCCTAACTTAGCCCTTCTGACAACTTTCAATTGAGCCAAAACCTATTGGACCCCCTAAGATCTGTGTGGTGTCCCACATCCAAATATAAGCACCACATTCTTAAACTTACCTCTGAACTTTAATCTTTCTTGATTACATCTTCCACTATGGCTCTTCCCTATACTCTATATGATAAGAGTAGAACTTGAGATAAAATATTATTCTCCATGTTGTCTTCTACTTAATGTTCTCACTTAAAATCAGGTCTCATACATCATTTAGCTTTATTTTGATGCTACCTGATGAATTATTCATTGCAATCACCATTGTAGGCAAACTTTCCGATAAAGATGACAACAAGATTAGTGTATTGATCTTATCTTCAAACGTGATATCAATGGAGCTCAATTGATTTGTAATCACATTGAACTCGTTGATGTGGTCAACAACAATCCACTTTCTCTCATTTTTAAATTAATTAAACGAAGCATGAAAAATAACTTATTTGATGCTGATGGCTTCTCATATATGTTGGTTAGAGCATTCATTAAATTGGTCATCTTCTTCTCCATGATAATGTTGAAAGTAACATGCCAATGTCGTGTGAATCACACCTAGTGCTCCCATTTCATTTTCTCTGCTTCTTTAGAAGAGATTCTTGAACTTTTATCAACCAATTCCTTTATCAACCACCTTTTTAATAAAATCTTGTTATGATACTAGTTGTTGGGAGTTTAAGAGAGGAAAAAGAGAGGGAGAGAAGTAGAAAGTACAATCTCACAAAAAAAGAGAATATAAGAAGATTTAAGTGGTTTAGCATCTTGTCCACATATCATCACTAATATCTCACTATATTTCTCTTACAAGGAGCTTAGGAGAAAACATTAATTTTTTGGATGCCTCATCCCATGGATTTCCTGACCTTTTAAAAACTAAGGTGAAGGGGGTATATTTTGAGGAGAAATAATTTTAAATAAACATCTAGCTGCCAATTTAATTTTTTTTAAAAACTAAAAGAATATAAATTTTATGGCAAACAAAATAATAATACAAAGGCCTAAAAAGGGAATTTCTCAAAGTTAATGCTCAGAAGAGCTGCAAATACCTAAAGAGAAATTCCCCAAAAAGCAAAAATAAAATAAGAAAAAAGAAACACAAAAACAACTAAGAGAAGAGTAATAACTATAGAGCTCCAAACCTGCAAAGAATTGGTAAGAAAAAACTCAAAGACAAATGAACATAATAAAGGAATAAGGGAAGGAATATAGTCTCAAGCTCAGTCAAAATCCAACTCAAGGTGCAACATCATATGTGAGCATCCAAACTTTATTAAGAAATGTTACAATCACAAATAATGCTACCAGCCAAAGAGCTAAAGAGAAACATCAAAGCTATCACAACCAAGAAGAAGAGTACCCTTATCACAGAAAAAGCAAACTAGCCAGAGCATGAAGACAACATGATTGAAAAAGCAGGATAGCAAGGCATCCCAACCACCTGCATAATCAACACAAAGAAAAGGAAAATTTTAAATGAAGAGACCAGTGCCAAGACCAAACCACCATAAGAAAAAGCAAGCGCCACCAAACCAAACACAACCTACCAAGAAGGTGAACCAACCAAAGCCAACAACCCAATCAACCACCAAGGCCACCACCGCCCACACCAGAGGCACAACAAGACAGCCACAAAGAAACAACCCTCCAAAACCAAACCAACAACAACAGGCCCTCAAAGTAAAGAAGGCTCAGAATATAAAAACTCAGAGAACAAGCAATCCAACCTGAGCTAAAAAAGAAGAACATAACCAAGCAAGCTAGCACAGCACCACCCAACAAAAGACAAACATCACTAGCAGAAATGAACCCCACAATACCAAAGAGAACAATAGGCCAAAACGAGATAAAAAAAAAAAAATGATGATTCACAAAATGAATTCGCATATTAGGGAGATAAATCCAAATCGGAACGATTGGAGATTCTTTTAAGCAACCGCATTTGGTAATTGAAAACAAAATAAGAACGACGCAAAAAAAAATACGAGAATAGTCCAAATCGTTCGTCAACTGAATCAAAACGTCCACAGATCAATCAAGCCAACTGAAAAAATACCTAAAAGTTTCAAATTATGGAAAAACGAACGAATCTTATCAAGATTAGATCGCCGAAAAGCAATTTTTTTAACCAATGTAAATTCATACGATTTAGCCAATTTCTCACATTCACATCCGAACACATGATCGCAAGAATTCCTCTAAAAGAAGTTGAGATAAGTTCAAGAGACTCACAAGGGCCGCCATCCTTACCAGTAAGCACGTTCTTAAAGGATTTAGAAGCCAACGACCCATTGGAATTCGAAACCCCCAAATTTCCAGATGGTTTACCCAAGGATAAGACTACCGAAGCCATAGATGAAGAACACGCATTCTTTTCAATGGCCAATGGCCGAGCGAATCGACGGAATAAGGAGAAATCGAAGCAAGAAGCTTCAAAATTCCTAGACAGAGGCACGTGGACAAGACGAAAACAAGAATCGCCATAGCACGAAAGGAAGAGCTAGCGACCCCACTAATTTTAAATTTTAATTGTGGAATAATTTAATTTTGATGGCCACATAATTTTGAAAAAAAATATATATATATATAAAATTTAACTTTTTGTTTAACTTTGACTTCATATTTAACATTAATTTAGGAGTTATTTAGGATCAATTTTATTTTGTGTTTTTTATTTTTATTTTTATTTTTATGTTACTTTTAAAATATAATTATTTTGTGTATTTTTTTAAATATTCTTATTTATTATTTTTAAAAATAAATAATATTAATTTTAAAAATACTCAAAACAACTTTGAGATGTTTTGAATATTTTTAAAAATAATAATTATTATCAAATATATTTTATTTTAAAATAAAATAAAATAAAATATAAAATATAAAAGTGATCTCAAATTACCTTTTAACATGATTAAATTTTATTATTATGCGCAGACAAAGAAAATAAAACAAAATAAAACAAAAAAATTCAAAATAAACTTCAAAAGGTGTGTGTAGTTATAGACAATTATATATATATATATATATATATATATATATATATATATATATATATATATATATATATATATATATATATATATATATGTGTGTGTGTGATTAATAGGTTAAAAAACAGACTTGAGGTAAGTGATTAAGGCATATAAAAATGATTTGCAAAAGAATAAATAGCTAAAGTGATGGGAACCAATTTTTAGTCAATTAGCTTCGTAGCAAATACGGTAATCAAATCATCAGTATGAGAAGGCTTAGCGAGAAGCAAGATTTAGATCAACATTAAAAATTTAGAAGTTTAATTAAATGATGACAGTATAATAAATATTTAAATTACTTAAATGATTTAATGATGGTTATTATATATTATAAAAATAAAATTGATATGGTGCTCAAAATACATCAAAGTCCAATCTTAATATCAAAAGCGACGATTTGAGTCGAGGCCGTCGAGATTAAGCACTTGAAATATCCTTAGAATCTTTGGGATATCAATTACATCCCAAAATAGCTCTTAAATATAGAATGTTTTATAGTCAAATCGGCGTCTCGGAGCGGATCTAACGAGCCTAAGATCTTATAATTCTGACTTCATTTGGGCATCCAAATGCTCAAAATACATCAAATGATCGAAGGAACCATTCTAAGCCGTCCGATCAAGAGGAGTGGCCGCGGACTTTGCATAAATTACGAAGCGCCCCTCCTCCCATCTATAAATAGAACTCTATCCCTCACATGAAGAAAAAAGAGAAGTGAAGAGAAGAAGAGGCAAGTGAAGAAGAGGAGCCAGCTCAGCGGTCGTCAACCACCATGCCCTGGGATCCTTGCCATCAATCTGTCCAAGCAAGGAAGAAGAGGAAGAATCCAAACAAGGAAGAAGAGGAAAAGCAAGGAGGAAGAAGAAGCTCGAAGATCCTCAAGCAAGGTCACCCTTTCGGCGGTCATCAAATAATCATCATGGTGTCCATCTCCACTATTGCAACTATTACAACGATCATTGTTACGGTTGTTGGTCCTCTCATATGCAATTACGTAATCACATCGGAAGACTTTGTACTCAAAGCAGATACATAGTGGAAGCTTTTCTTGTAGGCCGTGGTTTTCCCTCTTTTGAGGTTTTCCACGTTAAAGTGCAGGTGTCTCTTGTTCTCATTAATTACTGTATGTGTCTTTGGACTAATCGACAAGGCTAAGGCGTAAACTTTCACTCTACGCGTGGTTTCTAGCATAGCAGTTTGGCGCCGTCGTGGAAGTAAAACCCTTCAACCTCATTTCATGAACATCCCGTTATGGCCAATAGGCCTGACACTTTCGTCATAATGGAACCTCCGCTCCAACTCCGTCATTCTCAAAACCCATCCCTAAACCAAGGGCGCCATGTTGAGGTGGGCGGAGAATCTCTTTGGAAGATGGTGTCCGTCGAATGGAGGAGTCTCAAAATAAGATGATCCGACTTTTGCAAGGACTACAACGTACTACGACAAACATATCTCCCCAAGATCGGTCATTGCGGGAGGAGGTCGCTAATCCTCCCGACAGCGTTCCTCCATGGAGACCGATCTCCTTGACACACGCTAGTTCCACTCATCCATCGCGTGCAGCTCAACCGGTTACTAATCCACAGATCGTTGTTGATAGCTTCACACATGCTCATCTTGTTAATCCTTCGACATGACATTATACGACGGCTTAATGCAAGATGAATTTCACCTTCAAGGCAATCATCTTCACCCACCGCGGTTATGAGGTCCTCACCTTTAGTGAAGCAATTCTTCAACATCCAATTCCGTAGGTTTCAAGCTTAGAGCATTGATTCTATGATGGGGCAATGACCCACACGAACACATCGACCATTCTGGGACTATCATGCATATCCAGCGAGCTCACGACACCTTTGCTTTGTCGGTCTTTCTGTTACCCTCAAAGGGGCAAGCTCGCACTTGGTTCTACTCTCTTCCAAGGGGATCCATCCATACCTTTAACTCGCCGGTTCTTTGTGGAGCAGTTCATTGCAAATGGAGAATCATTAAAGATTCCTCCCATCTTTCCGTTGAGCGAGGGTGAATCACTTAAAGAATACTTCGAGGTTCTCCTTGAAGCTTCGCCAAATACAGGTAAACTAAACTATTAAGAGTTTTTCTTGGAGCTCCGTCAGGCCTTTTACTCATCACTCATGCGGGACCGGTCGGTCATATGCCGACTTAGTTCATGGTGGAAGCACAAATCTTCAGCGATGAGGCTATTAATGCACATCGCAAACAATTTGGATAATCTGAGAGAGACATAAAAGCAGGAACCTGCAAGCCGGTCCCATCAAAGAAGAAATCGAAAGGCCCATTCAACAAAGATATCCACGCGTCAATTGGAAAAGAATCAATCTCATCAGACATACCCCCGGGGGCAACTCTTAATCTCAAAAGATGAGCAAATTGACACGCGAAAAGGCAAAGATCAATGGTCACTCGGCTACAAGCTCATGCAAATATTCGACCTCTTCCATACGGGTTAGCGTCAGTAAACACTCGACAAACCGGATCAAAAGCGTCCTTGGTGGACTTCCTGCGATCTCTTCCATACGGGTTAATGTCATCGAGCAAAAGCTCTGACAAACAACCCAGGAAAGGTCAAAAAAAAATAATAAAATAAATAAAAAAAAAAAATAAAAAAATAAAAATAAAAAAAGTATAAAAAAAAAAAAAAACTTTGTACCCACGCAGGTTAATGTCATGGATAACACTCGACAAACAACCGGATGGGTCAAAATCCTCATCGTCGCCCGTCCGCGCCATTACCGTCGCGGTCCCGCCGCCGACCATCGCCGGCAATCTTAGCGGTCATCACCATTGTCGCCGGTCGCGCCATTCTGACGTCGTCGCACCGTCGACCGTCGCCGATTGCGCACCGACCACCCGTCGGCCGCCAACCATTGTCGCGCCGGTCATCCGCGCCATCGTATCCTTTGCCGGACCATTCCGTCTTAGCGGTCATCACCATTGTCGCCGGTCATCGCGGCTGGCGTCGATTCGCGTCGACTACCATCGCGATTGCATTCAGACCGCCGACACCAACGCATCGCGGTCATCTTCATTCGTGCCGCTGCCGCATCGCCGCAATCTTAGCGGTCCGCTTTGTCGCGCCGGTCATCGGGCCATTATCGGCGCCGATCGCCGTCGACTACCTCGGATTCAATTTGACCTCTTCCATGCGGGTTAGCGTCGCCGGTAAAACTCGACTAACCGGGATAGGTCAAAAACGTCCTTGGTGGACTTCCCGCGACCTCTTCCATACGGGTTAGCGTCGCCAGTAAAACTTCGACTAACAAGGATAGGTCAAAGCGTCCTTGGTGGACTTCCGACCTCTTTTCCATGCGGGTTGCGTCATCGGTAAAACTTCGACTAACAACCGGATAGGTCAAAACGTCCTTGGTGGACTTCCCGACCTCTTCCATACGGGTTGCGTCATCGGTAAAACTTCGACTAACCCAGAAAGGTCAAGGTCAGGTGGACTTCGCGGCCTCTTCCATACGGGTTAATGTCGCCGAGCAAAAACTCGACAAACAACTCGGGAAAGGTCAAAAGGTCCTTGACTTACGGCCTCTTCCATACGGGTTAGCGTCGGCGAATAATATTAATAACTGGAAAGGTCAAAACTTTGTACCCCACACAAGTTAATGTCGGGTAACACCACGACAAACAACCGGATGGGTCAAAATCCTCGGCGATTATTATATCTCCCATACAAGTTGCGACATCATTATCAAGCTGTTGAACCATCACCGGCAATCTTCGGTCACCACCATTTCGTGGTCACCCGCCCTCGACACATCGCCCGCGTCGACTCGCCGATTGCCGGTTCGACCACCCCGTCGGTCGCCAACCACTCTAGCCGGTCATCACGGCTGCGTCGCGGTCATGCTACCGCCGATCCGCCTCGACCATGTGCAATCCCGCCGGTCACCACCATCGTCGGTGATTATCTCGTGCCACCATCATCGAGCATCTTCGGTCTCCGGTGATCGCCTCGAACGGGGCAGTCGGCAGCGACCGGAATCCACGGCGTATCCGTGGGCCTTGATCGCCTCTAACCCGATCCACGCGATCGGGGGCCGAAGCGGGGCCGGATCGGCAGGCCTTGCCTCTAACGATCGACGGACGATAAACCGGGCGAGGCCGGAACCACGGCGTGGCCTTGGCCCTCTAACCGATCAGCGGGACGATGCCGGGCGAAAGCGGACGTCGGCAGTGGGCCTTCATCGCCCTAACCCGGGATCCGGCGGACCCTTCGGATGAGGCGGAAGCGGAACCACGGACGTCAGTGGGCCTTGATCGCCTCCAATCCGGTCGGTCCGATAGGTTAGTTTACACCGGGAGAAGCGGAGCCTGCAGATATGGTCTTGGTGATAGCCTCAATCCGGTCGGTCGACTAGGTTAGTTTACACCGGGGAAAGCGGAGCCTTAGCTGCAGGTCTTGATCCTCAATCCGTCGGTCAGGAGGTTAGTTTACACCCTTTCGGGGGCGGAGCCTGCCGTGTATTCGGGTCTTGATCTCATCCGGTCGTCCGACTGGTTACACCTTTAGCGGAGCCTGCTGTATGCAGGTCTTGATCGCCTCCAATCTCGGTCGGTCCGACTAGGTTAGTTTACACCCCTTTGGGGAGGCGGAGCCTTGCGTATGCAGTCTTGATGCCTCTCAATCCCGGTCGGTCACTAGGTTAGTTTACACCCCTTTGAGAAAGCGGGCCTCTACGGGTCTTGATCGCCTCTCTTGGTCAGAGGTTAGTTTACCCCGGGGCGGAGCCGTATGACTACGTCGCCTCAATCCGGTCGGATAGGTTGGTTACACCCCTTTCGGGAGGCGGAGCCTTGTATATTCTGGTCTTGATCCTCAATCCGGTCGGTCCAGGTTGGTTTTCGGGGCGGAGCAATCGTATGAGCGGGTCTTGATCGCCTTCGGTCATAGGTTAGTTTACACCCCTTTGGGGAGAAAGCTGAGCCTTGTCGTATGGTAGTGATGCTTCCTCGATGCCACCAAAGGACTTTCACTCAAGAAGAAAGGAGAGGGAAAGGTATGCCTTTCTCCCTCAGGGGTATTTATAGCCCCTCAAAAGGGTAAAACCCTCAAAACGCATTAATTCCTTAAAATTCCGGTCGGGGCCCGTGGTAGAGCCGTGAAGCAGCCTTGACGGCCGGCCAGCTGTAGCTAGCGCAGCAGCATCTATGTATGATAGCGTTGGCGCATCAGCGCACCAGTCCAGACCGGGGCCCATCTGCGCGACCCCGGCCATACGCATACCGTCGCGTGACTCAGCGACCGCCATGTGACCCGGACGAAGCGACGCCCGACCCGTCAGCGACGACCGTCAGCGACCGGACGTCGTCGACCGACCCATGCCAGCGACCGGCGACCGCGACAGCAGCGTCCGCCAGCGCGACCCATGGACCACGACCCGCCGACGCGCGTTCCAGCCCCGACCCAGAGCGGCCAGCGCCGTTCGTGACCAGCTGCGTGGCCCGTCGACGCGGCATCATTTGCAACCACTGGCGCTCTGCGGGTCGCGTAACTGCGCCCGTAGCGTGACGCCTCGGGTCGATAAGCGCCCGGGTTACGGACCCAAAATGCCGAAAACTTCGTGAGCATCCAAATAAATTCATAACCTCGAATCTCATGCACCGTAGATTTGCTTCCATAATCGTAATCTTGGATGAATATTTGAAATATATTGGTCATGGGTTGGCATATATTTTGGATGATTAAGACAATCTCATCCAAAATAGGGGCAAGCGATATGGTGCTCAAAATAAATCAAAGTCGAATCTTAATATCAAAGCGACGATTTGAGTCAGGCCGTCGAGATTAAACACTTAAATATCCTTGGAATCTTTGGGATATCAATTACATCCCAAAATAGCTCTTAAATATAGAGTGTTTATAGTCAAATCGGCGTCTCGGCAGCGGATCTAACGAGCCTAAGATCTTATAATTGACTTCATTTGGGCATCCAAATGCTCAAAATACATCAAATGATCGAAGGAACCATTCTAAGCCGTCCGATCAAGAGTGTACGGACTGCACTTTGCATAAATTACGAAGCGCCCCTCCTCCCATCTATAAATAGAACTATCCCTCACATGAAAAAGAAGAAGTGAAGAAGAAGAAGAGGAGGATGAAACAAGAAGAAGAGAGGCCACCGCTCGGCGTTGTCAACCACCGGCCGCCGTGTGATCCTTGCGCCGTCAATCAAAACAAGGAAGAATCAAACAAGGAAGAAGAGGAAAAGCCTAGCAAGGAGGAAGAAGAAGCTCAAGATCCTCCAAGCAGGTCACACCACCTCTGTCAATACCATCATCATTAATTGTCCCGCATCTCCACCTATTATGCAACTATTACTGATCATTGTTACAGTTGTTGGTCTCTCTCATGTCAATGTAATCACTGTCGGGAAGACTTTGTACTCAAAGGATACATAGTGGAAGCTTTTCTTGGGCTAGCCTGGTTTTCCCCTCTTTTTGAGGTTTTCCGCGTTAAAATTCTGAGTGTCTCTTGTTGCTCATTAATTACATATGTGTAATCTAATTTAAGGCTAAACTTTCACTCTTTGGTTTTTAGCACAAAATACATAATTTAATATAAAATATTCAAATGATATAACTTACATAAATTTAGATTCAAAGATCAATATTTAAATAATAGAAAATTATAAATAGAAGTGCCATTTTGTCAAATTTATGATAAATTATATGATTCTCCTTTATATTATCATGATAATTTTATACGGAACCAATGATACAAAAAAAAAAATTTATTTTTTTTCGGGGAGTTCAATTAAATTCTTAAAACTATGGCACCAAGATAATTTGGTTATCTATTTATATTTCCAATATTTATATTTACATAAATAATGCTTAAATTTATAATATTATATTAAAAATTATATTATTATCATTTTTAAAGTACCATGCACCATTTTATATTTAAGAAAACTGTTATATTTGTAACCGTTAATATATAAATGTATAAAAATTGTGTTATGTATATAGATTTCTCAAAAAAAATTTCGGTATTGACCGAATTTTCAGAGCTATTTTTATTTATGAAGAAAAATATGTCAAAGATTACAACGAATTTTTTATTATTACTTTTTTTCTGATGACTGATGCATATTTTCTATCACTTTTCAAAAAAAAAAAAAAATTGTCACTGTATTATTTATTTATTTTAATTTTTTAGACTATTTGAATTGAAGAATTTTGAATATAAAATAAAATAAATATAACAGATTTTAACTCTTTTTATATATTTGATATAGTATAAAATAAAATTTCAAAGTAATATAATATATTTAAAATATATTAAAATAATTAATTTTAGTGTATTTAAAATTCATTCGATTTGAATAAATTTTAAATATACTGATTAATATAAAATATTATCATTCATTTTCACTATAATTTTATTATCACCCATAATTCAAGAATTAGCTTATATTACATTTATTCTATCAAATAAATTAATATATTTATTAAATTTTTAATTAAATAATTTAAATTAATTCAAATATATTACATCCATTTTATATTGTATATATTATTTATTTTTATTTTTTTGCATCCAAACAAGTCATTTAATAAAAAAATATGATAATTTTCACCTACAAAGTTTTAGTACAATAAGCGTGACAACTCAGCATGTCTATCTATCACATCAAGAATAATGCACATGGTTAAAAGTATGATCAGCAAATTTAGTGATTGATAAGATTTTCAAGATCTTAGGTTCAGTCTTTACACTATCGTTATGTGTGAATTTGTGATTAAATATCAAAAAAAGTATCAGTCAACTATGTCAACTGTCGAGGAAAACATAGAATTCTCTACGAGCTCCTATTAAAATTAATTACTAATTATTGTATCTAATTAACCAAATATTTCGGTATAATTTATCATAATTAAGTTATTATGTAAATTTAATATTTGCAATTATAATTTAATTTATTTAAATTTGTCAATAAATCTCTAATTAAGTTAACCTTTCTTCCCGATATTCTAATTAATATAAAATTTTATTATATACTTATTTTAAAATAAAGTGCATGAATATTTAGTTTTTTGACATATTTGACATGAAAAAATAAAGATAAAATATACTTTAAAAAAAAATGACATGACGAAAATGAAATTCCAATAGCGGCGGCTACAATTGATGTATGTGTGTATATATAAAAGGATATGCTCTCTGTATCCTATAATATTATTTTACTTAATCAAATAAAAAAAATGAATTCTTACAGTTATAAAATTTTTAACTAAATAATTAAAATTTTTTATTAATCATTACATTTATATAACATACATACTCATAAGATAAAAAAAAAGATGTGTGTAATATGATGCATTATATGACTTTCCAAAAAAAAATGTTAGATAATGCAGAGCCAAATTTATATATATATATATATATATATATATATATATATATATATATATATATATATATCAAACTATATTGTCATGAGAAATTTTATTCTAACTATGGTCTGGGTGGTAGCATAGGGAGGAAGGAGGAGTTCATAGAAACTTCCATTCATCAAAGCAGAAGGATCATGAGAGATCACAAAATCTCCAACCACGAGTTCTTCATTTAAGATTTTAACATAAAAATACAACCTTTTCTTATTATTCAAAAATATTTATATAAGTTAAAACACTCCAAAGAGTGTGTCTCTTTGAAATAAGCACTGAAAATTGTCATTATAATTGAACTCGCCATCACACGACACCATAAGCCAATGTCAGGACCCTGTCTTTTCTATGATGAGATATTAAAAATAATAACAATGACACCACAGAGCCAGATGGCTAGCACCATGATGACTTTTGCAAACGAATGCAACATCTCGATCACAATGCATATACAACACTCAAACATAATAAATCACATCATCTGGCATCTAATACAATTATAAAATACCACAACACATATAATACAACATAAAGTCTCATAAGCTTTGACTTTTTGATTGAGTCCATATAATGAGTCTTTTTTTTTTCTTTTCTTCTACATCAATTTCTTCGGACCCTAAAGAACTATTTATGAAGAGTTAGAATTCTATAGGCCTTCAAGAAGCTCTAGGTTTAGGCTTTACAGTTCTTCTAAAGTCATCCAAATATCCTTACATATAAATTTAATTATACATTAAGTACTATTGTATTTTTAAACCTATTAATTTTGTGATCAAATAAAGATTAATAATTTTTAGCTTTTGAGGTATCTTATAATTTTATATAAATTTGAGGTAGAGATAATATATTTTATTTTTATGATCTTGAAATAATATAAAATATCTTTAAGTATAAATAAATTCATGATCATAAATTAAAGTGGGTTTATTTTTAATCTAAATGTGATAAAAGATTTTCTCTAAAATACCATTTTAAATGGCCAAAATTTCAATAACTCTTATATTTGTGGCCAAATTAATATTTTTATTAAATTCTTTCTTTTAAATCTTTATGATTTGTATGAGATATAGATAAATTTATTTTTCTCTTATATATTTAAAACAATTTATAAATTATCATTTGAATGGTTGAAATGACTTTTTATAATCTTTTTATGATTAGTTGAAAATTTTAGATTAAAGTCTAAAGATTTAAAATTTTTTTCATAATTTGGTATATCTGAAATATCTATCTCTCTCTTCTTTTTTTATTATTGATTTTAAGTAAAACAATAGAGCTAAAATTTACTTCATAGATACAATTTAATTTTTATTTATGTGCATATGTTTATATTCTTCTTTATGATTTCAATTTGAAATAAAATTCAGATTCGGTCATATGAATTTGATTCACATACTTCATCTTTATTTTTTTAAAATTTTGAGAATTTGTAAGATTATGATTAATGTTTATAATTATTTTTCTTATTACTATATATTAAAAAAAAAATGAAAGAGAAGAATCATTTTTCAAAATTGATGCATTAAATGGTAAAGATGAATTTATTTGCATCATTTCATCAGTAATTAATTTCCATAGTCTGTTAAGTTTCTTAAACATTTCTTTAGAAACAATATTATATCAATTATAATAAATGTTTTAGTTTACACCATTTATTGCATTTATAATATAAAATAGTTCGTATAAAGATATATATATATATAAACGTTTATATTTATTTTATTTAAAGCATGATACAGGTTTTCTTCTGTTCCTTTAATTTGGTGGGCTTTTATTTACTGAGTTGGACAAAGCCCATTTAATGTATAATCAGTTACATTAACTCCATTGTTTAGATTTTGGATCTAAGGTTGTACATATTTAAACTGTAAATTATTTTGTTAATTATACATTAAATGCAAATGATTGATATTATTTTTTATATAGCTTATTAATTTTCTTTCAAGCAAAATAGTTTATATGCATACATTTTTATTTAGCATCCAAATTAAACTAATTAAATTAATATAAATCAATTTTATTTATTTATTAAGATAGTTTCTAAAGTTTGTATTGTTATCAATTGTTTGAAGTTAGTATAAATTAAAACAATTATTAGAATGACATATATCATATTCATTATTTTAAAATAATTCATAGTGAAATAATATGCCACCAAAGTGACATCTACTATATCAATTTATTTAATTTTAAAATATATAAATATTACATAAATCTATGCAAAAAAATAATTGGCCCAAAGGAATATTATTTTTTTTTGTCTAATTTTCTGCAGTAACAAATATATGATAAATTTATATTAATGTAAATATGATATAATGGATCAAGATAATATTGTTAGTATTATCAATATTTATTGATTGTAATTTAAAGAATATCATTTACAAATTATTATTTATGTCCAAAGATTAAATTATAATGTTGTGTTATGTATCTTATATGTGCCTACTTTATTAAACATTTAATTTCAAAAAATTTTCTTGATATTTTGTTTGCATTATATATGCATAAAATATAATTTTGTTAATTATGAGTATTATTTTTGTTCTTTTAGGTTAATGTTTTATCTATATCTTCAATTTGAATAATATTCAATGCTCAGCACTAACTTTAAATATAAAGCGTATCAATTTTTGGGTGTATGGATCTTGATTATGCGATTGACTAAAGCGTCCTCGCTCTTATTAGCAATATTGAATAAATGGCTAACTTTAAAAGTGGTAGTGCTTCATGTATGAGTCTTATGATCAGCATTCCATTCCAAAATCATAAGAGGTGCAATGCCGAATGTGTTAAAATTTCTAAGTCAAATAGTAGAATATTTTGTTAGTTGAAAGGTTGAAGTACTATTCTTAGTAAACTCATTTCAACGTAGTATAAAGACAATGAAAATATAAAAGAGTATATTATGGAGATGTCTAATTTTGTCACTAAATTGAGAGCACTAAAATTAAAGATGTATAATGACATTCTTGTGCATTTAGTTTTGATCTCTCTTCCTGCACAATTTAATTTTTTTAAGATAAATTATAATACTCAAAAGGAAAAATAGACTCTTAATGAGCTCATTGCTCAAGGTGTGCAAGAAGAAAAGAGATTAAAACATGACAAAATAGAAATTGCTCACTTAGTTACTTTCTTGTGGCATTGTTACTAAAAGAGAAAAGATTTATAAAGGAAAAAGAGCTGCAGACAAAGGGACTTCACAGCATAAGGTGCAACAGAAACAAGATAATGTTATTAGGGCTGAGAACGATCCGATTTTGAGCCGATCGGCGAAATCGCTCGAATGATATGCTTCGTAGACATTGCTCAGGCTTCGGTCGAATGAATATCGAGCTCGCCATTTCAGTGAGATCGGATCGAGTGTGAATCGAGCTCGATCGGCTCGAGCATATTCAGTCATTTTGATGGTTTAGCTTTTTTGGACTTTTTTTTTGCTCGAGAAAAAAATAGCTCGTTTTGATTTAAGTAAAACTTAATACTTAAGAAACAAAGAAACAAAATTCACATAAATTGAAATTTGCTTGAATTTACTATATAAAATTGAAATTTAAATCAATATGACAATTACATTGTACATATTTAATTGTGTTTAGCCAATACAAAAAATCAAGTTTACAAAATAATAAATAAAAGACAATATCAAGAGCACATATTTAAATTGATTATCGGGACTCAGAGAGAGTTATAATCATCTTCAAGTATTTACAATATATACAAATTTTTATGTTCCACTTGTAGACTCGGGTTGCCATCCAATAGCCATTAAAATAAAGAAAGCTCCAAAATAGATTGGCGAGGTTGCGACCATCCAATGAGCCACCAATGATGGATCGAATTTTTTTGTTGGAAGAAACATTAAGTAGCACCAAATCATCTAGGTAAAAGAGTTAGCACAAAGCGAGCATAGATCAAATTAAAGGTGAAAATAGAATAAAATGAGTGAATTATAGAAGATCTAATGAGAGGAAGCTCACACAAATTTAGGCGACCACAAACATAAGCATCCAAACTTCCAATAAAGGGTTACATCACGAGTCTTTACCAACCAAAAGATGAGTGAAATCATCCCGCCTTCATACTTACATGAGGTGGAATAGCTTCCATTTGGAGGAGTTGATATGATCTTTAATATTTGCATACACAATAGAAAAGAAGCGAGATCGAATGGTAAAGGGATGCCACCCACCCCATATAAGATATGTATCACCAAATAATGCCACAAGTCATGAGAATGCACCAACAAAATCAAACCCGGTATCGGGCACATCCACCATATTAATAATAAAACCACAACAATAAATATACATATCAAAGAGAATCAAGCAAAAAATTAACCAGTAAGCTAACAGAAAAATCAAGGCCACAACTAAAGGGGTGAAATACACTACAATCATCAGAGTAAAAGACCAGGCTTGAATCCAAAATAGAAGCCATTCAGGATCAACAATACAGATTTTAATAGTCCCCTTGATAATAACATGATAACAATAATTGCACAAGTTTAATAGATCCAAAGGCATAGATCTGATGATTATCCAATCAGCAATTAAGAGAACAAGGAACCATCCACAAGAGCAACCACAAAAGCTAGCCTGCAGCACATAATATCTAGAAATAGCATCTTTGGTAAAACCAAAATACAAAATGAATCTGGCGACAGATATGGGAAAATAGCTGCTACCCCACTGAAAAATAGAGAGGACTTATACAAGATATTTATAAATAGTAAGAGAGGACTTATCTGAAGATATTTCCAAAACACGTAATGTGAGACAACATAATATATCTTATTTGTAAATAACTTGTTGTCTACCAAGTGCCAACGAGATTATCCACTAAAATAGAATAAGAAGATCATTATTGTCCAACTCCTTGGAGCCTTCAAGCGCCCTCCCATGCGGCCACATAACTAAGGCGTTCGAACCACAAAGCCAAAGCTAACCATACATCATACATCAAACTAAGCGACCATCTCGGATGTAATAATTCGAAGCTCATATAATCTTGTATTGACTCTTCCAATAAAACATTAAGTAAGAGGACTTATCTAAATGCAAAAAGAAAGAATAGTTCAGCCCCTATATCTACTCACAGTATTGATCCCATGTTGTATTTTTTATTTTATTTTTTTCCCTCAAAATACTAAGATGATTGGTATTTTTATGGTGACATAAGACGTTGAAAAGTATCAACTTCAATTATATGAAAATGCAAAATGATTTCAAAAGCTCAAGAAAGTTCTTCAACTATTAAAATGTGCAATACTACAACATAATTGAAACAAGTCTTCCAACCTTATATTTTCATGATCGAAAAAACTACAACTGAAATGTAGAAATAACATTGTAACAAGTACAAAATTGAGAAAGTAAGCCACAATTTTTAAAAGGCCAAACTTTAAACATTGCAATTTGTCATAAGCCACAATTTCAAAGCAGAAAACAATAAAAGTATTTTGTCACCCTAAGTAGTCTCAAATTTTTTCATTGACCAAACCAATATATTAAAAAAATCAAAATTGACCATATTGTAAGCCTAAAAATCAGTAATTTCCTCAAAAATCATCTCAGTATAATTTTAGCATTGGGTATCCAAAATTAAAAACAAATGTTAATTGTTAAAATCTACAATACATAAAACAGTAATTACAACTTACAACTTACAAAAACATATTGTGAAAGCCCATGAAACAATGTTACTCTCGTGAAATTCAAATTTTGAATCCACACTCAAGCTTCAGAACGATATAGCTAAGTTTTCTTTTTAAGATGTCAAGCTGAAATGCAAGAAGGCATTGTTTTATTGAAAAAATTAAATAGAATGTAAATTCACTATATAAAAAAATAGAATGATGAAAACATTACCATAGGCTCTTTTAAATTTTTGTCTGACAAATCAATTTCCGCATATTAAGGCATCCAATGTTTTAGGAAATAGAACTTCTATAATCACTAAACACCGACCACTCTAAAAGGTGACTCAAACAACTATAGATTGGAATTATAAAAATATCTTTTGCCATCTTTGATAGTAGTGTCTTGTACTTCATGGCGACATTTTCCACCAATCTAAAATATCAAATTCTGAATCAGGACATTTAACATAAGCTTCATCGAAGTATATCTCTAAGTCAGATTTCTGTGGAACTAAAAGGTTAGTAAGTCTATAAAATCATACAACATAGCCAAATCATCAGACAAAATGTGACTTCCTTCTATTGTAGATGTTGATTCAGCTTGTATAGTAAGTGCTTCTGTATTTTCTTTAGTTGTATGTTGTTTATCAACAGCATAGAAAGAGTATAGCTCTAATAATTTTTTATTTCCTTTTTCATCAACAATATCATTACCAAAAATTTGTGGGTAGTAATAATTAATGACAAATAATTTCATTCTGGGATCTAGAATGCATACAATTGAGAATAACAAACCTGCTTTATCAAATTTTTCTTCATAGTGCATATTAGAAATGAAAAGACTATCAGATAAATATTCTCTATCTAAGGTCTTCTTAATTAATGTTAGATTTGGAAGAAGCCTATTTGTAGTAGGATAGTTAGATTCAGAAAAAATTTCAATTATTCGATGAAAAATGTGAAGCAATTCTCTAATCTTACCAAATTGATTCCAATCTTCCTCGGGAAGGTAACCATATAATTAAGATCTCATGAAGCATATTTGGAAAAATAGTCTTATAGTAAAATCACTCCAATATTTTGTATGTTGAGTTCCAACGTGTAGGAACATCAATGCATAGTGACTTTGTTGTTGATAAGTCAATCATTCAATCTCACCAAATTTGTATGGCGACTAGGAGATCGCTTTATAAATAAGATTGATTCTCTTACCTTTTCAATTATATTACTAATTTCTTTTAAGCCATCTTGCACCATTAGATTTAAAATATGAACGTGAAAGAAATCCCCATTACCATAAATCCAGACCTTCTAGTAAATAATGCTTTCAGGTTTCTAGCTGCCACATCATTTGATGATGCATTATCCAAAGTTATAGTGTTGATTTTATTTTGAATACCCCATTGCAACAGAATTTCAGAAATGGCTTCAGATATCATAGCTCCACTGTGAGGAGGATCTAAATCACTAAAATTGATTATCCTTGACTGCAATTTCCAATCAGAACTAATATAATACACTATGAACACATATAATCAATTGTTTGGCTTGATGTCCAGCAATCACTAGTAAAGGAAACTTTCTCAGTTAATTTCAAAACTTTTTTAAGTTTTTCTTTTTCCACTTCATACACTTTCATGCACTCTTCTTTGACACCAAATCTAGAAATTTTACGGTAGTTTGGATTCATAGATTTCATCAAAATATTAAATCATAAATGTTGAATTGTAATAAAGGGATATTCATGAACAATGATCATCTTAACAATATTTTTTAATTATGTTATGATCATAAGCGGTTGAAACACAAACTAAATCAATCGGTTTCTTCGGTCCCGGTTATAGGATCAAAAAACTTTTGTCTCTTTTCTCTAACACTATTTTTTCTGTAGTAATTCATTTTGTAATGTCGCTCAATTGTGATGTAGTACCAGTTTTTTGTTTAACATAAGACTTAACACAATAATTGCATTTGTACTTTTGTATGATTTTTTTTTCTGAGACTAATATTTCAGTAAAATGTTGTCAAACTTCAGAACGTTGCCTTTTATCTTTTCTATCATCTATACAAGTAATTTCATCAACACTATCAATATTATTTTTGGCAGTTTCAGCATGAGGTTGAGTTGAGAAACTATTTGATTTGCTTTGAGAGTGACTTTCCATATATCTATACAAATATAATATGATTCAATTATAAACTCACATATAATTCAGTAAATAATTGTAATTTGTATGTGAATAACTGATTTTAAGAGTTTACAAGAAAGCTTAGTATAACATCAACACATGAAATTTAAGATGTTATTTAAATAAATCAGTTAGTTCAGATATCTTATAATTATAACTTAGAGGTACACTACTTTCACCTTCATCAATAAATACCATGTTGAAAATAAGGTTCAATGAGTAAATGATTTTCATTAAACTTAAAAAAAAAATTACAAAATTAATAAGTCACTTATTTGATAATAACATGCAATAAAAAGGTGATAAATTAAATAAAAATTTCAAATTCAATTTTAGCCTCTCAAGTCACCAACACAATGATTTTCTTCACCATCCTAAGACCACAACAATAAATATCTAACAATTGTTGGCTAAAAGGACAATCCACATGATTAATTTTAAGATGAAATAAATATAATCTTTCTTTAACAAGATGTACATGAGAAATGGTACCACAAAGAGACAAGCAAGTATTTATCCAATATAGCAAGATGCATGAACCACATATATTCCTGTAGAAGCCAAAATGCATGTAATTTGTCAAAAAAAAAACTCTTGATTTTGGAGAAAAGGAAAAAAAAGTTCATGCAGATCTTATATTCCACCACTCAGGATACTGAAGGATTCATAACTAGAACATTCAACTATTCAAGCCTAAATCAATCAATGAAAAATATTTAGGCATTAAAATTTATCCACATATTTATGCATGGACCACCAACTAATGTATTTCAAGCAAACTTTTAACTTCTTGAAGAGCACTTGCATTGTAAAAACCCACAATAATCCCATTTTTTAGGTAAAGAAACAAAAAAGCTCTTCATTAACACCATTCCAAGTCTCAGACTCTCATACAGCCATACAAGTTTATGCTAGAAAATAAGTCATTCTTCTTTACAAAAATAAAAGGCCATCAACATCATCTTACAAGTTATACAAATCAATAGGATTGAAAATTTTATGAAGGCAATAAAGTTTTCTTTGAAGAAATGAGAAAGAAATAAACGTTGAGGGATAAATTTTACAAAGTTTTAAACCTGAATTGTAGCTTAAGTATATCATATGACCATATACAACTATACAAGTGCAAAAAATTTACAACTTCAATACTTTATATTATACAAATTTTTTGATACCATATTGAATAACATGTCAAGACTCAAGAGGTGTATTTATCACTTATCAGTGGAGCGGTGAATCGGTGATACACAAGAAATCAAGAATCATCTCTTCATAGATTTTTGCCTTATTATTGATGTTCATCCATAAATGTGAGAATGGTCATGAATTATGATATTGTTCTTTTTCCAGAAAGTTGAGTCAAAGAATAAACATACTTCACTTACAATAGAGGATAATACATTGATTATGTTGATCGGTATTGAGCCTTTAAGATTGTCGTCAAGACTCAAGAGTAATTAAGAAATGATCAAATGAATTATGAAACTATAATATATAAAAACAAATAACTAACAAACATCTATGTCATAAACTAACCAGTAAAATTAACCAGTATTGCTACTGTATGTACCGTAGAAATGAGACTTCGGCAAAAATTTAAACCGAGCGATTGAGCCAAGTAACCCAAGTTACAAAGTTAAGAAATAACAATGACTCTATCACAGAGAAAAATGGAGAACAGCGCCAGTCAGACAATGCAAGTTTACATGCGCTCGAGAGGACCAAGAAATAAACGATTCACGGAATCCGCGAAGTGAGATTATGCGAGAAAATGAGGAGATCGTGGAGGACCGAAGAAGCGAATAATAGAGAATCGTTCTCGCCCTTTCTCAAGCCCGCAACCACAAAGATAAGAAACCAGAATGAGAGAAAGAACTCAAAGAAGTCACGGTCCTCACGAGTGAGTTCTGAGCGTCGAAGGTTGGAATTTGAAAGGGTAAAACTGAAACCGTATATCAAGCGTTCACCTTTGATCTCACGGTGGACTCGGAGAGGCAGAGAAGGATAATCTCCATTCACTCGTGATTATGATTTCTGCAGGGCGACGCGATTCGAGCGTTCAAAATCGAGCAGCGATTAACTGGATCATCGGCTCAAATTTAAAATCGAAAAATTGCTCATTGGCTCGCTCGTTTAATTCAAACTCGATTCAAGCTAAAATCTGGGACTTTCGGCGATTGACCTTCGAGCAAATTTCACCTAAATGTTGTTACTTGATTATTTTGCAAGAGGTGGTCATGTGAAGAAAGATTGTCCCAAGTATCAAATTGGTTTGTGAAAAAGGATAAATTTCTTAACTTTGTTTATTCTGAAGTTAATTTATCTTTAGTATCAAATCACACTAGGTGGATAAATACAACTACTCACATAAGTGTGACTATGCAGGATTGTCTAAGGAGACGAATGTCAACTGATGCTGAAAGATTCATCTATGTGAGAAATAGCAATAAATCTCTTATTTAAGCAATATGCTTATATATATTACATCTAGAATCAGTTGTATTTTGAATTTACATGAGACTTTTTTATCGTTTAGACAAAATTAAATTTATATTTCTTGTTTGGACAAATATGATTCTTCTTGTTCATTTGGAAATGAAAATTTAGTCTCTTTCAAGATTCAAATATTATTGGTACTAGTTCTTTAATTGATAATCTATATGAATTAAATATTTTTGTTTCATAAATTAATGAAACCTTGCATGCGAGTAATTTTAGTACAAAGCAAAAATTAATGAATGAGAATTCATATATGTTATAACACAAGCATTTAGGACATATTTCTAAACATAGAATTGAAAGACTTGTGTTAGAAGAAATTCTTGATTCTCTTAGTTTTTTAGATGATAAACTCTGTATATAATGTATCAAAGAAAAATAAACAAATATCAAGAAAGTTGGTATTAATAAGAGTTTAAGCATCTTGGAATTAATTCAGATATTTGTGATCCATTCTTCTGACTACTTAATGGCCAAGTATTTCATTATTTTCATAGGCGATTATTCGTTATGGGTACTTATACTTGATTTAGAAGTTGTCACTAGGCGTATTCAAAAATTTTAAAGGCGAAGTTGAAAATCAACTTTGAAAGAAAATAAAAACTACAAATCTAACTGTGGTGGTGAATACTATGAAAGATATGATGAATCATATGAACAACGTCCAGGGCCCTTTTCTAAATATTTAGTAGAATGTGGCATCGTTTCTCGTCGTCATTCCAAGGACTCCAAGTCAAAATGGCATAGTTGAAAGATGAAATCTAACCCTTATGGATATAGTTAGAAGTATGATAAATCATTCTTCCTTATCAAAATCACTTTGGGGAGAAGCTTTAAAGACTATAGTTTACATACTTAATAGAGTTCCAAGTAAGCGCGGCTAAAACCCCATATGAATTATGGATTGGGAAGAAGCCTAATATTAGGCATCTTCATGTCTAGGGATGTCCAGCTGAAGCTAGGCCATATAAGTCTAATGAAAGAAAGTTGGACTAAAGAACTATTAGTTGTTATTTTGTGGGATATTCAGAAAGGTCGAAAGATTTTAAGTTTTATGACTCTTCAAATAAATCCTTTTTTAAGACGGGCAATGCTAAATTTTTTAAGCAAGTTAAATATGATAGGAGTAATAAACCTAATAATTTTATATTTGAAGAGCAATTTATTGTTCTTCCTATAGTTACTAGAAAATGATCGATAATTTTATCGATATTATTCAAGTTGTAAATCTGAGATAATCAAAATATTTTTGAATTAACTCCCACTCATACTGAGGAATAACAACAATCTCAAATTGAAGTGTCATTAAGAAAATCCACTAGGGAGAGGAGATCAATAATTTCAGATGATTATGTTGTGTATCTCCAAGAATATAAGTTTGACATTGGATTGGAAAGTGATTCAATCTCTATTAGTCAAGTTAAACAAAGTGTCAACTCCCACAAATGGATAGAAGCCATTGAGGATAAGATGAAATCAATGAAAGACAATAATCTTTGAGATTTTATCGAATTACCTAAATTAGTGAAATCCATTGGTTGTAAATGAGTTTTTAAAATCAAACGAGATTCAAAAGGCAATGTCAAAAGATATAAAGCACATCTAGTCACTAAAGATTTCACTCAAAAAGAAAGGCATTGATTAGAGATTTTCTATCCAGTTTATTCGAAAGACCCTTTTAGAATTATTATGTCACTAGTAGCTCATTATAATTTAGAGTTACGTTAGCTGGATGTAAAGACGACATTTCCCAATGGTGACATTGAAGAAATTATATATATAGTGCAACTAGAAAATTCTCAATATTCTGATTCAAAATACATGATATGCATATTAAAGAAATTCATTTATGGTTTAAAGCAAGCTTCTCATCAATGGTATAAGAAATTTGATCAAATTATTACTTCTTTTAGTTTTAAAGAAAATATTGTTGATCAATATATTTATTAGAAAATCAGTATGAGTAAATTCATCGTCTTAGTGTTATATGTTGATGATATTCTACTAGCAAGCAGCGATATAAGCTTTTTGCATAAAACTAAGAAAAAATTTTCAAATAAATCTGAAATGAAATATCTTGGGAATAATTCAATTGTGTTGGGTATACAAATTCATCGAGATCGTTCTTATGGTATATTTGATTTATCACAAAAGACATATATTGATAAAGTGCTTAGTAGATTTGACACAAAATTATGCACCAGGAGATACACTCATTTCTAAAGGTGATAAATTCAATTTGCTTCAATGTCCAAGAAATGAACTTGAAAAGAAATAGATGAAAAGATCCCTTATGTATCTACGTAGGACTCTTATGTATGCTCAAGTTTGTACACATCCGCATTACGCATATTAAATGATTGGCAGATATTTAAGTAACCATGAATTGATCATTGGAAAGCAGTGAAACGGGTTATGCGGTATCTGAAGAGAACAAAAGATTTTATACTCACATATCGGAGATCATATCATTTAGAGATCATGGGGTACTCCGATTCTGATTTTGTTGGTTCCTTCGATAGTAGAAGATTCACTTCATGTTATATTTTCTTATTAGCTGGATGAGTTATATCTTGGAAAAGTACTAAATAATCACTCATAGTTTCTTCTACTATAGAAGCAGAATTTATAGCTTATTATGAGGTATTAAATCAAGAAATATGACCTGAAATTTATCACTAAGCTAAATATTTTTTAATGAGTATAATTCATTAAAAAATAAATCAGGATAAATAGAGTCACTGAAGTCAGATTCAAAGAATAATGTGAGTTCGTCAAAATTAAAGCATATTGACAGAAAATTTCTTTTTGTAAAAGAAAGAGTTAAGAGTTCTCAAGTATATATTGAACGTATTAATACAAATTTTATGATTGTAGATCTACGTACAAAAAATTTAACACTTAAAGTATTTCATGAATATGTAACTTGTATGAGAGTGGTTTACTTTAATGATATACTAGTATAGTGGGAGTTTACTTATGATGTTCAATGATTGTAAATATATTTTCTGATCAGAATAACGTATTATTATTATCTTATAATTAAAAACTCTAAAATAAAGTTATGTACTTTCAATTGTAATTTAGCATAAATAAATGAAACTATATTTATAACTCTTTTGAGTTATAATATAAGACAAGTTGAAAATAGGCATGATATATGATCACTTATATGAAATTTCATGCTACACATATATACTTGATCTATGTCATTAATCATATTGATTTAGTGATCGATGGGTCTTATTATAGAAAATATAACAAATATCACTTTGATTTTATGTCAATATGATTAATGAATCGACTAAAGATATTTTCTTTGAAAATAGCAAATATTAAGCTCTTAAAATATTTAATAATGTATAATTGTCAAATAATATACGTAAGCGAGATTTTTTGGAATTTTAAATGTGGGCTCACATATAAATTTAATTATATATTAGATATTATTTTATTTTTAAGCCTATTAATTTTGTGATCAAATAAAGATTAATAATTTTTAGGCTTTTGAGGTATCTTATTAATTTTGTATGAAATTATCACGTGTCGAGATCGGACATTTTATTTTATATTTTTGATGGGCTGAAATAAAATAAAATGCACTCAAGATAAATAGGGTATACCCCTAATTCTAAATGGTGGGTTCTTATTTTCCTCACATATCATCTAGAGTGAAAATAAGGCTCTCCTCTCTCTCTCTCTCTCTCTCTCTCTCTCTCTCTCTCTCTCTCTCAACACTCTTTTGAAGTAAGGCCAAGTTATTCCATGGATTCATGCCAAAATTTCTGCAATAACTCTTCCATAGATTCTGGTACGCTTCCGATTAAATCTTCTTAATGATTTGACATGAGATCCGGGATAGATAAATTTATTTTTATCTTCAGATATTTTCAAGAGAAATATCTTAGAAATGTGATACCAATACAAAATCACCTACATCATATTCCTTAAAAAATTTTTTTTTTCTTATCCAATTTACTTAGCATTTTATATTTATAATTATTATTTTATGTCTTCATGAAGGCTATGAAAATCACATGCAAATGTATATGTTAAATTAGAAATAACAAATACAAATAGTTAGTTAGATCAACATGTATCTTAGGATTGTACCCATAAACTATCTCAAAATATGATTTGTGGGTTGATTTAAAATGGTATTATTTTAAGAAAATTTAGATTTAGGTAAAGTTAAATTTCAATTTTCTAAGTTCTTTCTAACTAAACATCTCAATAAGTTTTCTACGGTTTATTGACTATATTTGTTTATTTATTGATATATGGATGAAATACAAAGAAGAATTTCAGTCCTGTTCTCATTAATTTTCATATAGCTTTTCAAAATAAGATACAAATTTAACATCTCTATCGAAATTATGCTTGACAAATCTCATGTAACCCAACAATCTCTAAAGAATAACCTTGTTATGTGATATGCATCATTTGATTTTAAACAAGATAAGAAATGCACCATCTTAAGACTCTATAAACTATCTCAAGCTTATTTATTCATAGAAAATCATTATTTTTTTAATTAAGTTTGAGTCAAAGATGGGAATTATTTGAATAATTATATATTTGATTTAAAATTATAAGATTTACATACAAATCACACAATTTTTGTATATTTAGATATCTAGCACCTATAGATTGATATTTTTATATTTACAGTTCTAACAAATATGTCTATGAATAAAAAAGTTTGCTAAACTTATTCTAACTATTATCTAATTTATTTCATTTATACTATTTTAATTAATAAAATTTTTCATATATGCTTTTTTTCCGAAGAAATGACTGAGCTTTCATTTTTCAGTTATTTGATATGAAATAAAATTATGATGCTAATTTAATTTAAATGGCTAAGTTGTTTCAAGTCGGCTAACAAAATATCCTTTTTAATATTAAGTATCTCAAAGCTTTTGATGGGAGTTCCTCTTTTATAAGAATAATTACATACATAACATCTAAAAGATATTATTGCGTTAGAAACCAAATTGTGGTAGTGAAAGTTTACGCCTTAGTCATATAAAATTCAACACAGTATTTAAAGAGATAAGAAAACTCAAATTTTACGTGAAAAAATCTGAAAAGAGGAAAACCACCCAGCCCAAGAAGAATCTTCCACTATGTATTTGTTTCAGAGTACAAAATTTCCCGATAACGGGATTACAAAATTGTACATGATAAGGGCTGACAATGGTAATCCCAGAATCAAATAACAGTAGCCATATAGTCACGCTCGTGTCAGAATAGCTTGGTAGTGGTAGTAGATAATGATGAACAACCGAGATCGGATCGATGAAGGTCGTGATGGTGATCAGATTGACGATGGCGGCAAGGATCATGGCGGCTGGCCGACGGGCTACGGGCGGTGGTCGACAACCGCCGATGGCACATTGTGCTTGGAGGATTTTCAAGCTTTTTCTCTCCCTCTCGGATATGAAGAATGGCTATTTATAGATGGTGGAGGAGGGTGTCGTAAATACATGCGAACTCTCTCCATCGGATGCTCAAAATGATTCCTTTGATCATTTGATATATTTTAAGTATTTGAATACTCAAATGAAGTCAAAATTATGAGATCTTGGGCTCGTTAGATCCGGCTCATTGAGACGCTCGATTTGACTATAAACACTCTATGTTTGAGCGCTATTTAGGATTTAACTGATATCCCAAAGTTTCCAACGATATTTTAATATTTGATCTCGACTAGTTTCAACTTCGGATCAGCTTGCTTTTAGCATCAAGATTCGTGCTTCGCCTAGTAGTATTTTAAGTGTCATATTAGTTGTCCCTCCTATTTTTGTATGACATTATTTCAATCATCCAAAACTATATACGTCAAATACTTGAAAATGCATTCTTCAATGAAATTTGCGGGTCCATCAACCATACATTTTGAGAGAACAGATCTTCATAGGAGCGCAAGATTATGATCAAGGAAGCGAGCACAAGGCCGCAAACATACGCGGATACACGCGGGTGCAAGATTTCGGAGTTATGGACCCATTCGCAAGCGGTGTTCTTTGGAGCGCATGGCGCGTGCATGGCGTCGCTGTCAGACGCGCCGTGAGCGCTCCCCGGCGGCTGGGCGGGGCTTGGGTTCGCTGAACTGGTGAATGGGTTGAGAGGCTAAACGGGCCTGGTCGGGCGGGTCGCGCTTTTTCATGCAGTCGGAGTTCGGGTCGCTGAGCATGAACGGTCGCGAATGATGGATCACGGTCAGAAAAATGAAGGCCAAGGCCATCGGCCAGGCCACGGGAGAAGCGGGCCCACGAGGGTTTTCTTCTTTGCTGCCTGCTTTTGGGTGGTTTTGAGTGTGTTTTTTTGTTTTCATAGTTTTGACATTTTTGCCTATGGGTCTATAAAACCCCTAGAAAAAGAGAAGTCACACTCTTTATATGCTTAAGTATCCCTCTTCTTCTTAAGAGGAGGTCGTTCGGAGGCGATCAAGGCCCGTAGTTCATACGACAAGGCTCCGCTCGAAGAGGTGTCAACCGACCTCGACCGACCCGAGGCGATCAAGACGTAGTTCATAATGGCAAGGCTCCAGATTCCCTCAAAAAGAGGTGTCAACTAACCTCGCCTGACCGACGGTTCGGAGGATCGAACCATAGCACCGAGGCTCCGCTTTTCCCTCGAAAGATGTGTCAACTAACCTCGTCGGACTGACCGGGTTAGAATGCGATCAAGGCCCATAGTTCATACGGCAAGGCTCCAGTTTTTCCTCGAAAGATGTTAACCGACCTCGCCGACCACCGGGTGGAGGCGATCAAGCGCACGTAGTTCATAATGGGCGAGCTCCATTTTTCCTCAAATATATCAACCGCCTCTACCGGACCAAGGTTTGGAGGCGATCATTAACGACGATAACCGGAGACAGTGGTTAACGACGATGCCGACGGTGGCGGATGCGGCGTGACGACCGCGAGATGGCTGATGGTCGGCGCATCGGCGCGGTAGTGGGCGGACCGAGATGGTGATGACCGGCGGGAGGCGACCGCGACGAAGCGGCGTAAGACGGCGAACGGCGATGACCGGCAGTAGATGGCGGCCGAGCGGCCCGCGGCGTGGTTGGAGGACGGTGCTTTTTGACCTATCCGGGTTGTTTGTAGTGTGACTGCACGACGCTAACTGTATGAAAGAGGTTGAATTGAATCCACGAATTTTACTCATCCGAGGTTTGTCGGTGTTACCCAATGATGTTAACCTATGTGAAAGAGGCCGTGGGAAGTCCACCAAGGACCTTTTGCCCTATCCTATGTTGTTTGTCAAAGTGTTGACGTTAACCTGTATGGAAGAGGTTGAATTGAATCCGCTGAGGATTTTTGACCCATCCGAGGTTGTTTGTCAGAGTATTACCCGGCGACGCAACGTATGGAAGAGGTCAATTGAATCCCGAGAATTTTAACCCATCCGAGTCGAGTGTTGCAATGACGTTAACCTGTGTGGAAGAGGTTGAATTAAATCCTCTAAGGATTTTTGACCCATCCGAGATTGTTTATCAGAGTGTTACCCAATGACGTTAATCTGTATGGAAGAGGTCAAATTGAATCCGCTGAGAATTTTTGACCCATCTGAGGTTGTTTGTCAGAGTGTTACCCGATGACGTTAACCTGTGTGGAAGTGGCCGTGGGAAGTCCACCAAGGACCTTTTGACCTATCTCTGGTCAAAGTGTTACTTGACTTTTTACCTGTATGGAAGAGGTCCGATCAAGTCCCCTTGGTATTGATCATGCCAGATTGAGATACAACGTGAGTTGTATATTTCTCAAGTAGGAGGATTAATTGAAGAAAAAATAAGCTTGTAAGAAAAAGCCATAAACTCATTACTTTTGATAATTTTGGTGATACAATATTGTCACAAGATAACTTAACAAAAGGGACGAGATACATTTTTAGAAAGAGTTAACAAAAAATAAGAGGTGGAGATGAAAAGATAAACGGAGTAAATTAAAGGATACAATATTTATGCACCAAGGATTACATATATCACTTTTTAGAGACCCTCCATGTTCCAAGTTTTAGGGAAGATTTTTTCCTCTAGATCTTTGGTCATAGCTTGACGGTTGGTCATCTGATAATGAAGTGAGGAGCGAGTCTTTACAAGTGAAGCCCTCAGAGGTACTTCTTTATCTTGAAGATTAAAATTCTCGATGTTGAAGATCATCGAAGGGCGTGGTTGAGCTTGTGTGAGGTAACATGATCGCGTGATATTTGTTGATTTTGCACCAATCCAACCCCAATGGGAGTTTGAAATTTCATCTTAAGATGAGGCACAGGTGACAAGATCAAGATTGATTAGGGGTCTTCCAAAGATAGCATTGTATGCTGAATTTGACTTGACCACTATGAATTGAACTGAGTGAGTGACTTGTTGAGGGAATTCTCAGAACAATGGAAGGTGATTGTCCCTCCACTCATGCTGTGGTGATTATCAAACCCATAAAACGCCCCGCAGGGTTGAAGTTTTTCATTAACCAGGCTCATGCTAAGAAAGGTGGAGTAAAATAAAACATCAACGGAACTCCCATTATCAATCAAAATTCTCTTAATAATATAACATGGGTCACAAATCCCCGCATTGATGATAAGAGGATCTTGATGCAGAACTTAGACTCCTTCCAAGTCCGAAATTAAAAGTGATGAGATGATTAATACAAGATTTTTTTAACTCGACTCTTCAAAGGATGAAGACTTGATTAGATAGTAGTGGCCCACTTGCAATCGTTTCAATTTCTCCAACTATTTGGCATCTATTGTGTTAATTCTGTGATGATTGTCCCGGTTGCCCCCTAATTGGAGATATATTTGTTTGAGTTGATTGGTTTTGCATAAATTGACATAGATATCCCTGTTGAATGAGCCTCACAATCTCTTCTTTAAGTTGTTTACACGCCTCTGTAATATGTCCATGACTTCGATGGAAGTGACAATATTGCTCCTGATTTCCAGAATTTGATTTCAGTGGATGAGGCCACTTGATGGTCTCTTCATCTACAATGGCCAATAGGATGTTAACACGATATGTGTTCAGTGGCGTGTATTCCAGTCGTTGATGTGAGGGCTGTGGAGAGAGATCACGCTGCTTTCTTATGATGAGATTATTGATGTTTCCTAACACTCTTATGCTCTGGATTATTCAAATTATTTTTGATGGGCATTAACAGCAGAAATTTGTGCTTCCACACGGTGAACCAAGTCGATATATGAAGGTATCTCAGATTAAGTAGAAAGGCTGACGAGTCCTCCAAGAAAAACTCCTCTCGAATTGTGGTCTACCCGATTTGGCGAGCTAAGGAGAGAATATCTAAGTATTCTTTAAGTGATTCACCCTTATTTTGAAGAATCTTTGGAGAGATGGGAGGAATCTTTAATGATCCTCCGATTTGCCATGAACTGCTCTACAAAAAACTTGGCGAGTTCACAAAAGTATGGATGGATTCCTTGGAAGGGAGTAGAACCAAGAAGCCTCCTTGAGGGTAACTGGAAAGACGGGCAAAGGCAAGAGCTCATTGGATATGCATGATGGTCCCAGAATGGTCGATATGTTCATATGGGTCATTGCCCCATCATAAGAATCAATGCTCAAGCTTGAAACCTTGAATAGGATTGAATTGAACTAAGGTGAAGACTCCTCAGCCGTGGTGAAGGGGAGGATGATTTATGTTTTCAAAAAAATTCATCTGTAATAAGACATGATGAGTGGGGTCAACAGACGAGAATGTGTCAAGCTACCAACAATAAATTTTGGATTAGCATGAGCCGCACGATGGATGAGTAGAACAGCGTCAAGGAGATCGACCATCTCTACGAGGAACTTCTGTCAAGGAGATTAGCATTTTGACCTCCCACGCCAATCGATCTTGGGGAGATGTGTCGCAGTAATAATGTTCCTCGTAAAAGTCGGATCATCTCATTTTAAGACTCTTCCATTCGATGGACACGATCTTCTAAAGAGATTCCTATCACGACTTCACCGACAGGGTCACGCCTATCAGTGGGAAGTGAGGCAGAAGCTGGGCGTCCTTGGTTCAAGGATTGGTTTCGAGAGTGACGAGAGTTGGAGCGATAGGCTCCTTTGTTACGAGTATTGCGCCTATTGGCCATAACGAGAGTGTTCACAGAAATTGTGATTGAAGGGTTATCTTCCCACAAACGGCGCCAAACTGTCGCGCCTAGAAAACCAGTTGTGGTAGAGTGAAAGTTTACGTCTTAGCCTTGTTATGAAATTGACACACGTATTTAAAGAGTGAACAAAAAACTACGAAATTTTACGTGAAAAAATCTTGAAAAGAGGGAAATACCTGCGTTGGGAAGTAAGAATCTTCCACTATGTATTTGTTTCAAAGTACAAAATTTCCGATAACGGATTACAAAATTGTACATGAGAAGGCTAACAATGAGAATCCTGAATCGATAATGAAATATATAGTCGCTATATAAATTTAATGATGATGAACAATGGGATCGACGATGATGTCGTCATGATGGTGACCGACCGAGAGATTGACGCAAGGATCAACGGCGGCTGACGTGGTGGTTGACAACCGTGAAAGTGGTGGCAATAATTGGAGGATTTAGAGCTCTCTCCTCTCTCTTTTGCTCCTCATATATGAAGAATGACTTTTATAGATGGAGGAGTGCGTAAATACATGGAAAATCTAAATCACTTCTCTCCATCGGACGGCTAAAAATGATTCCTTTGATCATTTGATGTATTTTAAGTATTTAAATGCTCAAATGAAGTCAGAATTATGAGATCTTGGGCTCGTTAGATCCGGTCCAGACACTCGATTGACTATAAACACTCAATGTTTGAGAGCTATTTAAGAATTTAAGATATCCCAAAAGGATATTTTAAGTGCTTGATCTCACCGCCAACTTCTGACGCTTGCTTTAGTATCAAGATTCGCGTTCACTATTAGTATTTTAAGTGTCATATCAGATATATATTCATAAAATTATCATGCATTTTATCTTTTATGAACTATTGAATTCATATATTGTCATGATTAAATTATTAAGAATTTAATCAAATTTTAAAAAAATATAATTGAGATTTTATTATGAATATCAATATTTATATAAGAATTAAGAAAATGAATGCAAAATCAAATTAATTTTATAAACAAAAGTTTTAAAATATTACATTAACAATTATTTATTGTTCTGAAAGATTTATATACAATAAATTTTTTTTATATTTATATATCTAATGCCTAAAATTAACTGTTATAAATATAGTTTTTCTATGCATTATAATTTATATTTTATTTTAAAAAGTTAATGATAATAATATTTTTAATATATTATTAACATTTTAAGTATTATTAATATAAATATTAAATATATAAATACATACCAATTATATGTAAGTGAATGCTTTTTTTATTATTGTTTTTTATTACAGCAAAAAAAGGATGGGCGGAGGCGAATCTAAGATTTGACATGGGAGAGATTCGAATGGCACACATGCAATCAACTCATGTGTGGTGATAGTCACCCTGAGCTTAATATTTGCACATGGAGTTTTTTTTTTTTTTGGAAAAATTAAGAGCCTTAGCCCAATATATTCCAAATAAGAGAAAATGTTACAGTGTAATCCATAAGAAGGAACAAAGTAAATGAAGTAAAACTAGAGACACTAAGGCATAGGCAGAGAGTTTTCCTGGACTCAGAAATAAAAGAACAGCCACGACCAGAGAGAAAATCACATAACCAGACCCAGAGAGGAAGACCAAATCCTCAACGGCATCCAACTCGCCTTCCGCCGTCCAAACTATTGAGATTTCAAGCTCGTAAAACAACGAACCAATTCCAGGCCCATAGCATAGCAGGTTAGGAGAGGACACCAGGATGAGGAACCAACTGGGTTGGTCTTCATCCGAGGCAGCAAAAAGCTCCAATGAGCACCTTTCATCATCCGTGATACCGACGGAGCCAACAAAACCGTAAGTGTTGCAAGGAGCCAACGGGGAACAAAACGCCTTAGTAGAACACTTCCCCAAAAACCAAAATGAATAAAAATAAAAGCAACCATTCAAAAATCAGAGTTCTTCCACTTCTGCAGCAAAGCCAGAACTGGAACAGGCCAATTTTCCTTGAATTTCCATCTCCGAAGTTTGTATCCTATCTTCATTTTAATACGAGCAGTGAGACTAGAGGAAGATAATTCTTCATCCTGATGCAGTCTCCTATTCCTCTCCCTCCAAATAAAGTATACCGCCATAGCGATAATTAAGCAGTTTAGCCGTTTAATAGCCTTATGCTCCAGAGGAGGGGGGAGCTTAAGGCTAAAGCAAGAGGCGTGTCAAAGAGGAAGAATGAGCCGTTTGGAAGCAGTTGCCTGAGCAAATTCATTGAGTAAGAGAATTCAAAGAAAAGGTGAGTGTGTGATTCATAAACCTCTTTGCACAGATAACAGAGAGCACGAGAACCCAAACCCCTAGATTGGAGTAAATCAGATGTTTTAAGGCCCCCGAGCATTGCCATCCAGGAATACAAAGCTTGGTTTATAGCCATTCCTTTAAACCAAATATCCCCATACCAGGGAACCTGAGGTAAGCTATCAAACATAATAAGTTTAATCAAATTAGCAGTAATATCCTTATCACCCTTCCATGAAACACCATCAGGTCCCTGGGAGACAGGCACTAAGCTTATTCGATCAAAACAAATAGGGAACTTTCGATTCAGCTCAGGAGGAAGAGTCCAGGCCGAATTACAAAGGATTTCACTTACCAAAGAGTAAGGGTGTTTATTGAAGATAGGAAACATGCAAGATATCATAGAGAAAACCCCACACCATGGGTCAAAAAATAGAGAAAAGGAGGAGTTTAAACCCACTATGAGGTGGAGGCAATCCTTAAATCTGAGAGCCATAGCTTTAAGATCTTTCCAGTGAGGAGAGGAGCGTGTAGAGGATTGTTGCCATAGGGAACCTTATTTGTTGAAGACCCAAGAAGCTAAAGTTGAAGAAAATTTGAGCAACCTCCTAATTAACTTAACTTTGCAAATAGTGTAGAGTGTTGAGCAAGAAGAGAGACCAGTTCCTCCACGATCCCTAGGGAGAGTAGTTTTGTTCCACGAAATAGTATGAAGTTTCCTCTTTTCGCCACTATGAAAAAGAAAATTAGATGTAATAGAATTGATTTTTTTAAGAACCCCTTTAGAGCAGGCAACTGATCTGAACCAATAGGATAGGTGACTGTTAATTGATGATCGAATAAGCTGAAATCGACCTCCCAAAGAAAGCAGCTTACTCTTCCAGCCAGCAAGCTATTTATACAACTTATCAATTAAAGGGTTGAAGTGAATTACTTTGAGCGATCCAGATACCAAGGGGGACCCAAGTAGTGGAAAGGAAATGTTGCCAAGTTAACCTGCAGCATCTTGCAAAAACTGTCAGCATGTCTAACCTCTTTAGAAAAGCAGATAAGAGACTTTTCCCCATTGACTATGAGGCCCGTAGTGGATGAAAGAACATCCATTGCAGTTTTCAGAGATGCCACTGTTGAGGCATTAGCTTTTCCCACCACAAGAAGATCATCTGCAAATAAAAGATGAGATACCCCACAATTACCTGAAAATAAAGGGTTAAATCTTTGAAGGTGGACCTCTCTATCTAAATAGCAGGAGAAGGAATCCATAATCACAGTGAAGAGGTAGGGGGATAGAGGACATCTCTGTCTGAGCCCGTTATGGAAGTACCCTTTAATCTCACTATTGAAAACTATAGAATAAGGCACCTTAGTGATGCATGCCTCGATCCACTTGATGAATTGAGGAGGGAATCCTTTAGATTCCAATCTCTTCAGAATTGCAGTCCTATTTATCAAATCAAAAGCTTTTTTCAAATCAAGTTTAGCAATGAAGCTATCTTCAAAACTAGTAGAGCTAAATTCCCAACCGATTTCATGTGCGAGAATGATATTTTCAGCAATGTCTTTTTCTTTAATGAAAGTTGTTTGAGCCTTGTGAATAATGGAAGGGAGGACTTTAGCTTTACTTTTTGGACTTTGAAGATAAGCCAAATCAATTTGGCAGCCTTCCCCGCACGCAAGCATTCATTGTTTACTATTTCTTATGGGAAGGGAAGGCTTAGCTATGATAGTGAAAGGGTTTACTATTTCATCAAAGAGATGAAATTTCTATTTTAACTTTTATTTTATGTTTCTTTTTTTAAGCTTTATTTTGTACACATACTTTCAATGAGTTGATTTAATAACATAAAATAATATATTTTTTAATAATAATTTGTCAGATGAAAATGATTTGGTTAAAATCTATTCTTTCATAATTCAAAGACAATCCTAAAAACTATTTTGATAATTAAATAATTGCAAGGATGAGCATTATTTGGATAAAATTTAAAGATTGAATCAAATTGATCTTAATTGATTTAGTCTTATTGTTAAAGCATTGGTTCAACTATTAGTTGTAATTTTAATATTAAAATTTTAGAAATCTTGATAGTTCCCTTCAGTTGATATCTTCAATCAATATGGTTATTATCGAAATCAATTATTTACACAGAGTAGGAATTGTTCAACAAACCTGACCGTTTTTATAAACGAATATCTTAGAACAATTCAACAATTTCACAATAGATCTATTTGGGCATCTATAATTTTTGAAAAGTTCGCTGTAAAATTATTGTAGAGAAAATAACTTTTTAAAAATTTATTATGTATTATAAATATTTTTCTTTTAAAAAAATTCAAATAATTTTTCAATAATTACTATATTCTAACAATTCTAATTCTCAAAATTAACTTTTCAACACAATAAATGAAGAGGATATTAAGTATAGTTGTATAGAGTATAGATTGTCTTGATTATTATGTATTGAACCATAATAAATTTTCAATACGACTATACAAGAATAATTTCTCCATTAAATATATAATGATATATGTAAATAATAATATATTTAATAATTAATATATGCTTTTTATATGTATAATGATTTAAGATTCTTGCTTGAAAAAAACTTTCATAAAATCTGTGAATTTCAATGTAAATAATTCAAAGTTAACTCTAAACAATTTCTCGAGTTTCATTCAATATTATGCTCGCTTAATAAGTCGGCAACCCGAAAAGAAAAGTATAGACAAAACAGTGACCAAATTAAAACCTTTAGCTTTAAAGAAAGCATCTATTTATAAAATTTTGTACTTATATGACTGAAGTTTGAAAAAAAAAGGTTGATCAAAATACTATTGAAAATAAAAACACTCATCAAAGATATCAAGGCAATTTTTCATAATTTAAGCGATTAAAATTGTATTTTCGTTCAAAAATCCTTTAAAAATATTAAGAGAACAAATTTAGCAAAGAATTTTATTTTAAAGATCAACAGTAAATCGAAAAATATATAGCTCGAATATTTAATAATAGAAAATTATTATTTTTCTCTAATCAATGGCCCGCATCCCTTGGAAAAAGATTCTACCCAAAGAAAAAAATATATATGGCTTACAATATTTTTATTTATATTTACTTAAAAATATTAAAATAGATGAAAACAGTTCGTGATAAATTAATAAATTTTATATTATATTCATTTGAAAGCAAATTTAAATTTAGGCAGGGAACATAATGTGAATATATTTGTATATGTATTAAATTACATATAAAAAGATATATTTTATTTTAAATTAGCTAACGTTCTTAGTTCTTTTAATATAATTTAAATTTTAAGATGTTATAAAAAAAATGTAAAGAATTATTAATATATAAACAAAAATTCAATAATATATATATATATATATATATATATATATATATATATATATATATATATATAAATTGCTCTATGTAGTAATTCCCTTTCAAATATTAGTATTACTACAAAGAATGACTTACGATACGATAAAATGCTAACCAGATCAGGACAACATACTGCATGCATCGCATATCCCAAATGAAATTTTAAAATAATACATTTTTAATCGAATTAGAATTTAGGCATCAAAAAAATTTTTTAAGAAAATTTAGTGACAAACGACTGGCTCAAATGGATTTTTTTTTATTTTTTATTTTGGTAGCACAGAGAGAGAGAGAGAGAGAGAGAGAGAGAGAGAGAGAGAGAGAGAGAGAGAGATTTATTTATTTTATTTGTGTGTTGCACGGATAAAGAAGAGAGACAAAGATATATATATATATAAATAAATAAATAAAAATAATTAAATAAATAAATAAATAAGTATATATATATAATTTTTAATAATATATATATATATATATATATATATATATATATATATATAAATAATAATTTTAATATATATATATAATTTTTAATGCATATATATTTCACATGATTAAAAATAAATTATTATTTATTTTTTTATATATTTATATTTTTTATATTTTGTTATTATTATTTTAGAAAGCATCAAAAAAACTCTCTTCTCTCTATCTGCTATCAAAAAAAAAAAAAAAAACCGCCAATCGGCAAACCGTCTGCCGACTGCCGCCGATCGTCGACGATTAGATTTATTTTTTAAAAAATTTTTTTTTGATGTCTAAATTATTAATTACTATTAAGAACGTGATTATTTTAAAAATTTGTCATATCCCAATGTTCACTCATTACCCTGCATCGTCCCGTACGTGAGGCTTCCAGTATAAGTAGAGACCCAATCATTCACCATTCACTCAACCAAGTAAATCAATACCCAAACTCCCAACTAATCAACACAGCCATGGCCTCCTCCACCAGCTCAGCAGCAGCCCTCCTCCTCCTCTCCGCAGGAAGCTCTGTTGAGCCTCCTAACCACTCCCGTCTCCGCCGCCGCCCGCCTGAACGCACTCGGGTGGCTTTGGGGGGGAGAGTCCCTCCAACAAGGCACCTACTTATTCAGCATGCAGACGGATTGCAACCTCGTCCTCTATGACAACAAAATGGACGTCTGGTCGACGCGGACCAACAGAATAGGTGTTACCTGCCGTCTCATCATGCAGCGCGACGGCAACCTCATCATTGACGGTGACACGATAGTTATCTGGCAAAGCGGCACCAACCGCCAGGAAGGGCATTACTATCCTCCTCCAGGAAGATCGTAACGTCGTCATCTACGACGACTAACAACGCTATTTGGATGACTGGCACCAACGTCGGCAATGCTGTTGTTGTCGACATCCCTCACAGCAACGGCACGGCGGCTGCGTCGGCGCTGCGCAGAACAAGGTCAACATCCATGAAAGCTGATATCACAGGGAGGAAGTATTCTTAATAAATTTTGAATAAATTGGCGATGGCAACTGTGGTAATTTTCCTTTTTATAACTGTGTTGTCGTAGTATGAATGATCGTATGAAATAAAGTTGCTTATTTAAATTATCATAAATGGAATGCGTTTGGCCTAGTATTTCACGAGCTTTTTGGTAGTTAAATTATGGGGTTGAATGATTAATGGGATTCAGCAACAAGGTTGCATGAGACGATCTGTACGTTGATATGAACAAGACATATAATTTGTTCAAGAAAACAAAAAAGCGTGGAACATAGTATATAAATAAATATAAATATATATATATATTAAAAATGTATTCATTCACTGTTATAAAACTTTAGTTGTATAAATCATGGATGTGTCCTAACTCTTTTGATATCTTTTCTTGTACAGGTTTAAATACAAATGGTTAGAGGATGAGGTGGAGGGTGGAGATCAAGTGGTGGTTCTTCTGGTTAGGATAATACAAAGTCCTCTAATAGATCTAAAGAGAGTGAGGCTCAATATCATCTATATGTGAAACAGATTATTCATAAAAGGGTATTATTATTTTTTTTTAATTTATAATTATAATTTATCTAAAAAAAGTGTAATTACAAATGCTTATTAATTTTAATATATATTATGATAAAGGTGAAGGTAGTTCTTCCATTTTCTAAATATTTTGATTATAAATATTTAGAATTTTATTCTCTATTATAGCCTCAATGACCATAAAGTGATTAGAGCTCTAGCATGGTTGCGTGAAAAAAGAAAACGATATAAAATAAATAAAAAAATAATGTAATATATTTGATTACATTAACTTGTTTGGTAAAAAATTCTACAAATACATAAATTTCTTTTTTTTTTATATAAAATAAATATAATGTAAAATATTTTAGATTAAAAATTACATAATACGGAGGTTAAATGAAAGCAATGATCGGCTATGAATGTATAACGGTATGGCTCTGAACAAAAAACACTTTCCATCAACCAGTATATTCGAAATTAGCCCAAATCGAATGAATTTTAAATACACCAAAAATGACCTCTGTAATATATTCTAAATACATTACATTTACTTTAGAATTTTACATTGCATTATGCTAAATACAAATAAAGTTAAAACCCCTATTTTTATTTTACTTTACACTCAAAATACTTCCTTCCAAACAATCCCCTAATGGATGCTTTCATGCATCCATTTTGACATAAGTCCACATCCTTCGATAGTTAATGAGATGCCATAAGAGAGATTGAAGGTATAATTAAATTTATTTTTTGTAATTTCTTATTTGCAAATTATATTATCTTTATATTTTCTTCATTGACTTTTTAGGAATTGCTTTCTATGTATTTTTTTTTAACCCGCTAAAATATGTGAATCTTACCAAATCACCTAAACTTGGTGTCCTATATTTCAGAATTTTGTTATGATTATTCTCTCATCTTCATTATCCTAACAATTGATATCAAAATTTTATTTTGAAAACCTTCTAAATTTGAACATGCAAAAAACAAAAATATCAATATCAATAAATTTGTTGCTCTAAATTTTGAATTCATGAAGAAGCATCTAAAAAACTCTCTGCGCCAAGAAAAACTCTACTAAATGGAGCATGTTGCCATCAATTTATTAATATGTGTGAAGGCAAATAGATACAAAAAAGGCTTAAAATATAAATCTCCTTGAAAATCTTCAATGAGATAATAATAAAAGGCATCATGAAAACACATAAATGTATGAGATCCATAGCTTCATTATAGCATCTAAAAATAACACAAAAAATATTTTAAAAAATTCAAAGAAATATTACAACTAAAAAAAGGTGTCAAATGCTCTTTGAAGCTCTACAAATTATGCACTTAACTTATTTTTCGAAGGATTTTAAATCAATTTATTACAAATACAAATCTAGATTTCTGTTGGAATATCTCCCTCATGATCTCACTAAAATGTTTTTAATAATCCATAGGAGAATCGCAAGTGACGGAAAATATTATTTTGGGATTATAAACAAAATCATGAAATCGCGGGAGTGACAAAAGCACCAAAATCAATATATTGCTATTGTATTATGTGGCATGTTGTTAATTGAGGTATGTAAAAATCAATGTATTGTTCATTCTAATAGCAAATAACATTAAGAGCAAACTTTTGACAACCATCAATAGGAGAAACATATGAAAAGAAAAATTTGGCGATCGTTGAGATGAACTGTGAAGAAAATAACACAATATGATGCAAAGATGAAGGTATGCTCATACAAAACCCGAAGTTAATTTAGAATCATAGAGGTATGATTAAAGGAAATCCATATCTTCATACTAAAACATCTAAAGTGGACGTAAGAAATGTAAAAAAATATAGAATTTCTTTTCATTAATGCATAATATAACTGAAAACTAACAATGTATGATGTATTAAAAAAACATACCAATAAAACAAAAAAATGAAGACATCTGAAGAAACTAGTTACAGTCAGTCTCTTCTACCATCCAAAAAGTTAATAAATGCTCTAATAAACTGCGGACACTATTCATAATATGCCTCTTTTGGCCTCTGCCACAACATTTGGATAATGATTCCTTGAAATAGATTATAAAATGTAGGGCATCGTCATCAACAGATTTGGTTTCTCATATATGGAGATGGAGAGGGATCCAAAGAAAAGTTGACATACAAAACCGTGATTCAATAAAGCTATTAGACATCTCATAAGCTAATGAAGAGAATTGAATATATATCTTATAATTAGCAATAGCATTTTAATCTTATTTGTTATATATATATTTCTTATTTGTTATATTGAGATAGAATTGGGATCCTAAAAGTGGAGTCAAAGTTGTAGATTTTTATGAGGGCATATTATTGTTTCTTATGTAGATTAGATATAGTTGTACTTTTTCTACATTTACTGCAAATATTTACAATCCCTTGATGATAAAATTTTAGGAGATTTACATACATACCCCATAATTATTAGGCTAAATTTTAAGATTAAGCATAATTAAGTCTTAATTTCTCCATCTAGAACTACCAGGATGTTAACTCCAACAAACCATTGCAAGTTGCAACCCTAATCATTTTTATGTCTTAATTTTACTTGCATTAATCATGAATACAAGGATGACAATAATACAGAGATTATGAATTTTAATAAAATGTTTAAACATTTTAATTAGGATTTAACAATACCCTATAATTATAAATCATTGTAAGAATCATAAATTAATTTGATACTCAAAAAAATCTGTCAGTTTAACCATTCTCTGTTCTTGGTGTGGAACAAATTTGTCCAAGAAAAGAAGTGCAATGGTTGCATTTCAAGGGCTTTGACCAAAAGATTAGAAAAGCCTAGCAACTCGTGAGGGAAAGAGAGATATGTAATGCTCTAACATTTCGACCCTCTAAATCACAACGCAAAGCAAGAACAATATTTTCAAGAAGCTAAATACAAGATTCTTGTATTGACAAAAGCAAAAGAGCGACACATGGCTCATGTGAAGAGAATTGTGAAGGGTCGAGATTTGTGACTATGCAATGTTTTAGATTTTGAAGGTTCACTAGAAGCATCAATAATAAGTACACTTAGCAAATAAATTAAAACACAAACAATTGAAGCACCCAAAGCATAAAACAAATCATAATTGAAACCTAAACACCTTACATGTTAATGACAAAAGATATAGAAGTTGAAGGCTTTAAGAACATACCATCCAATAAGCTAAGAGCTACCATTCTAATGTCACCTATATCTTGCAACATTTGGCAAACCCATCGGAGAAGCATCCACGAGGACCTTAATCCAATCGAAATACAACCGATGATAAAAAAAGTAAATAAATAAATTAGAATATTCATATTCAATCAATTAAGAGATCTAAAATGATTAAAAAACTTTCAAACCACTACTCCATAAGAACAGAAAATGGACTCAGAATCAAAACTGAAGATGCAGTGATCATCAACATAGATCTCAAATCTCAAAGCTTGCCAAAACCAAGAAAGTTGTCCTCATCACATAAAGGCACATCACAGAAACTAAAATGCTGCTCAAGCACATAACAACAATTGCGAAAGACACAATCAATAGCTAAATATTGATAAATGTCTCATAATAATTTGAGCTGATATACTAACAAAAAGTTCAACATGATAACACTTTTCTGTTTCTATTAAACGGGATAAGTTTGCAAACAAAGACGGTTCAAAAAGCACTTTCCTTGGAAAAATATAACCATCTAACATACAAATAACAACAACAACAACAAAGATATTTGAAATTACCAAATCGAATTTTAAATACACCAAAAAATGATCAGAATGTATTACATTTACTTTAAAATTTTATATTACATTATGCTAAATAGAAAGTTAAAACTCAGATTTATTTTACTTACACCCAAAAAATTTTTCCTTCCAAACGTAATGAGATGCTTTCATGCATCCATTTTGACATAGGTCCACATCCTTTAATAGTTAATGAGATGCCATAGGAGAGATTGAAGTTATAATTAAATTTATTTTTGTAATTTCTTATTTGCAAATTATGTTATCTTTATATTTTCTTCATTGGCTTTTTAGGAATTGCTTTCTATGTATTTTTTTAACCCGCTAAAATATGTGAATCTTACCAAATCACCTAAACTTGGTGTCCTATATTTCAAAATTTTGTTATGATTATTCTCTCATCTTCATTATCCTAACAATTGATATCAAAATTTTATTTTGAAAACCTTCTAAATTTGAACATGCAAAAAACAAAAATATCAATATCAATAAATTTGTTGCTCTAAATTTTGAATTCATGAAGAAGCATCTAAAAAACTCTCTCTGCCAAGAAAAACTCTACTAAATGGAGCATGTTGCCATCAATTTATTAATATGTGTGAAGGCAAATAGATACAAAAAAGGCTTAAAGATATAAATCTCCTTGAAAATCTTCAATGAGATAATAATAAAAGGCATCATGAAAACACATAAATGTATGAGATCCATAGCTTCATTATAGCATCTAAAAATAACACAAAAAATATTTTAAAAAATTCAAAGAAATATTACAACTAAAAAAGGTGTCAAATGCTCTTTGAAGCTCTACAAATTATGCACTTAACTTATTTTTTCGAAGGATTTTTTAAATCAATTTATTGGCCAAATACAAATCCAAATTTCTGTTTGAATATCTCCCTCAAGATCTCACTAAAATGTTTTAATAATCCATAGGAGAATCGCAAGTGAGGAAAATATTGTTTGGGGATTATAAACAAAATCATAAAATCGGAGGCAAAAAACCACCGTAATCAATATATTGCTATTGTAGGTATGTGTTAATTGAGGTATGTAAAAATCAATGTATTGCTCATTCTAATAGCAAATAACAATTAAGAGCAAACTTTTGACAACCAACAATACGAGAAACATATGAAAAGAAATATTTGGTGATCGTTGAGATGAACTATGAAGAAAATAACACAATATGATGCAAAGATGAAGGTATGCTCATACAAAACCCGAAGTTAATTTAGAATCACAGAGGTATGATTAAAGGAAATCCATGTCTTCATACTAAAACATCTAAAGTGGACGTAAGAAATGTAAAAAAATATAGAATTTCTTTTCATTAATGCATAATATAACTGAAAACTAACAATGTATGATGTATTAAAAAAACGTACCAATAAAACAAAAAAATGAAGACATCTGAAGAAACTAGTTACAGTCAATACCTTCTACCATCCAAAAAGTTAATAAATGCTCTAATAAATTGCGGACACTATTCATAATATGCCTCTTTTGGCCTCTGCCACAACATTTGGATAATGATTCCTTGAAATAGATTATAAAATGTAGGCAGCCATCAACAGATTTGGTTTCTCATATGGAGATGGAGAGGGATCCAAAGAAAAGTTGACATACAAAACGATTCAATAAAGCTATTAGGCATCTCATAAGCTAATGAAGAGAATTGAATAGATATCTTATAATAATATATATATATATATATATATATATATATATATATATATATATATATATATATATATATATATATTCTTATTTGTTATATTGAGATAGAATTGGGATCCTAAAAGTGGAGTCAAAGTTGTAGATTTTATGAGGGCATATTATTGTTTCTTATGTAGATTAGATATAGTTGCACTTTTTCTACATTTATGCAAATATTTACAATCCCTTGATGATAAAATTTTAGGAGATTTACATACATACCCCATAATTATTAGACTAAATTTTAAGATTAAGCATAATTAAGTCTTAATTTCCATCCGTAACTACCGTGATGTTAACTCCAACAAACCATTGCAAGTTGCAACCCTAATCATTTTATGTCTTAATTTTACTTGCATTAATCATGAATACACAAGGATGACAATAATACAGATTATGAATTTTAATAAAATGTTTAAACATTTTCATTAGATTTAGCAACACCCTATAATTATAAATCATTGTAAGAATCATAAATTAATTTGATACTCAAAAAAATGCCGCTTTAACCATTCTTCTTGGTGTGGAACAAATTTGTCCAAGAAAAGAAGTGCAATGGTTGCATTTCTGCGCGGGCTTTTGACCAAAAGATTAGAAAAGCCTAGCAACTGTGAGGGAAAGAGAGATATGTGATGCTCTAACATTTCAATCTCTAAATCACAACAAAAAGCAAGAACAATATTTTCAAGTAAATACAAGATTCTTGTATTGACAAGCAAAAGAGCGACACATGGCTCATGTGAAGAGAATTGTGAAGGGTTGGTCGAGATTTGTGGCTATGCAATGTGGTTTAGATTTTGAGGCAGTTTGATTCACTAGAAACGCATCAATAATAAGTACACTTAGCAAATAAATTAAAACACAAACAATTGAAGCACCCAAAGCATAAAACAAATCATAATTGAAACCTAAACACAGCTTACATGTTAATGATGAAAAGATATAGAAGTTGAAGGCTTTAAGAACATACCATCCAATAAACGAAGAGCTACCATTCTAATGTCACCTATATCTTTGCAACATTTGAGCGCAAACCCATCAGAGAAGCATCCACGAGGACCTTAATCCAATCAGAAATACAACTGATGATAAAAAATAAATAAATAAATTAGAATATTCATATTCAATCAATTAAGAGATCTAAAAATGATTAAAAAAACTTTCAAACCACTACCCATAAGAACGTAAAATGGACTGAATCAAAATAAGATGCCATCATCAACATAGATCTCAAATCTCAAAGCTTGCCAAAACCAAGAAAGTTGTCCTCATCACATAAAGGCACATCACAGAAACTAAAATGCTGCTCAAGCACATAACAACAATTGCGAAAGACACAATCAATAGCTGAATATTGATAAATGTCTCATAATAATTTGAGTTGATATACTAACAAAAAGTTCAACATGATAACCTTTTTCTGTTTATTAAACGGGATAAGTTTGCAAACAAAGACGGATCAAAAAAGCACTTTCCTTGAAAATATAACCATCTCTACATACAGTATAAACAACAACAACAACAACAACAACAACAACATTAAGCCTTTATCACACTATGTAGGGTCAACTACAAGAATCCTTCTTCTCTATTGTGTCCTATTGTAGAGAGCACACCACATTCTTAAACTTGCCTCTGAACTTTAATCTTTCTTGATTACATCTTCTACTATGGCTCTTCCCTATACTCTCTATGATAAGAGTAGAACTTGAGATAGAATATTCTCCATGTTGTCTTCTAATGTTCTCACTTAAAATCGTCTCATACATCATTTAGCTTTATTTTGATGCTACGATGAATTATTCATAAATCACCATTGTAGGCAAACTTTCCGATAAAGATGACAACAAGATTAGTGTATTGATCTTATCTTCAAACGTGATATCAATGGAGCTCAATTGATTTGTAATCACATTGAACTCGTTGATGTGGTCAGCAACAATCCACTTTCTCTCATTTTTAAATTAATTAAACGAAGCATGAAAAATAACTTATTTGATGTCGATGGCTTTCATATATGTTGGTTAGAGCATTCATTAAATTGGTCATCTTCTTCTCCATGATAATGTTGAAAGTAACATTTCTCAATGTCGTGAATCACACCTAGTCTGCTCATTTTCGGCTCACTTAGAAGAGATTCATGCAACTTACTTTAGTATAAATAATCATTTATCGCATCTTTAGAACTGAAGTCTTTACCCTTGAACTTATTAGTTCAGACATTCCTTTTATCAACCACCTTTTTCTCTTTTTAATAAAATCTTGTTATGATACTAGTTGTTGGGAGTTTAAGAGAGGAAAAAGAGAGGGAGAGAAGTAGAAAGTACAATCTCACACACACAAAAAGAGAATATAAGAAGATTTAAGTGGTTCAGCATCTTGTCCACATCCTCGATCACACTAATATCTCACTATATTTCTCTCTCACGAGGAGCTTAGGAGAAAACATAAATTTTTTGGATGCCTCATCCCATGGATTGACCTTTTAAAACTAAGGTGAAGGGGTATATTTTGAGGAGAAATAATTTTAAATAAACATCTAGCTGCCAATTTAATTTTTTAAAAAACTAAAGAATATAAATTTTATTGCAAACAAAATAATAATAAAAGGGAATTTCTCAAAGCTAATGCTAAGAGCAAAATACCTAAAGAGAAATTCCCCAAAAAAGCAAAAAATAAAATAAGAAAAAGAAAGACAAAACAACTAAGAGAAGAGTAATAACTATAGAGCTCCAAACCTGCAAAGAATTTGTAAGAAAAAACTCAAAGACAAATGAACATAATAAAGGAATAAGGAATATAGTCTCAAGCTCACCAAAATCCAACTCAAGCAACACCATATGAGCATCCAAACTTTATTAAGAAAGGTTAAATCACTACCAGAGCTAAATAAAACATCAAAGTTTATCACAAAAGAAGAAGAGTACCACGTAAAAGCAAACTACCAGAGAAAGACAACATGATTGAAAAGCATAGCAAGGCATCCCAACCAGACAATCAACACTGAAAAGGAAAATTTTAAAACGAAGAGACCAGAGGCCAAGACCAAAACCACCATAAGAAAAGCAACTGCCACCAAACCAAACACAACCTACCAAGAAGGGGAACCAACCAAAGCCAACAACCAATCAACCACCAAGGCCACCACCAGCAGACACCCCAGATGCACAACAGAAGACAACAGCCACAATAAACAACCCCTCCAAAACCAAACCAACAACAACAGGCCCTCAAAGTAAGGCTCAGAATATAAAACCCAGAGAACAAGCAATCCAACCAGAGCTAAAAAGAACAAGAACATAACTAGCACAGCAGCCCACCCAACAAAAGACAAACATCACTAGCAGAAATGAACCCCACAATACCAAAGAGAACAATAAAAAACATACAAAAAAAAAAAAAAAAATGATGATTCACAAAATGAATTCATATTAGGGAGATAAATCCAAATCGGAACGATTGGAGATTCTTCCTTGATATCGAAATAAGGAGTCTATTTAAGCAACCGTATTTGGTAATTGAAAACAAAATAAGAACGACGCAAAAAAATACGAATAGTCCAAATCGTTCGTCAACTGAATCAAAACGTCCGGATCAATCAAGCCAACTGAAAAAATACCTAAAAGTTTCAAATTATGGAAAAACGAACGAATCTTATCAATTAGATCACCGTAAAGCAAATTTTAACCAATGTAAATTCACGATTTAGCCAATTTCTCACATTCACATCCGAACACATGATCGCAAGAATTTCTAAAAGAAGTTGAGATAAGTTCAAGAGACTCACAAGGGCCGCCATCCTTACAAGTAAGCACGTTCTTAAAGGATTTAGCCAACGACCCATTGGAATAAACCCCAAAATTCCAAATGCCCTAGCAGGAACATCAAAACCCGAAGGTTTACCCAAGGATTAGCTACTACCGAAGCCATAGATGAAGAACACGCATTCTTTTCAATGGCCAATGGCAATCGAGCGAAATCGACGGAAAGGAGAATCGATGCTTTCAAAATCCTAGAAGGCACGTGGACAAGACGAAAACAAGAATCGCATAGCACGAAAGGAAGAGCTAGCGACATCACTAATTTTAAATTTTAAATGTGAATAATTCAATTTTGATGATCACATAATTTTGAAAAAATATATAGAATTTAATTTTTGTTTAACTTTGACTCACATTTAACATTAACTTAGAGTTATTTTAGATCAATTTTATTTTATGGTTTTATTTTTATTTTTATTTTATTTTATGTTACTTTTAAAATATAATTGTTTTGTGTATTTTTTTAAATGTTCTTATTTATTATTTTCAAAAATAAATAATATTAATTTTAAAAACTCAAAATAACTTTGAGATGTTTTGAATATTTTTAAAATAATAATTGTCATCAAATATATTTTATTTTAAAATAAAATAAAAAATATAAAAATATAAAAGTGATCTCAAATTAATTTTTAACATGATTAAATTTGATTATTAGACAAAGAAAATAAAACAAAATAAAACAAAAAAAATTCAAAATAAACTTTAAAGAATTATATATAGATATATATATATATATATATATATATATATATATATATATATATATATATAAAAACAAATGATGAGTATAATAAATATTTAAATTACTTAAATGATTTAATTATGGTTATTATATATTATAAAATAAAATACATAATTTAATATAAAATATTCAAATGATATAACTTACATAAATTTAGATTCAAAGATCAATATTTAAATAATATAAAATTATAAATAGAAGTGCCATTTTGTCAAATTTATGATAAATTATATGAATACTCTTCTCCTTTATATTATCATGATAATTTTATACGGAACCAATGATACAAACAAATATTTAATTTTTTTTTGGGGAGTTCAATTAAATTCTTAAAACTAAGATAAGATAATATGATCTAAAGATAAATTCTAAAATTTAAAAAACTAACTACCGTTTTTTTTACACCAAATTTTATACTAATTTTTTTTAAAATGAAAATATAATATATATTAAATTTATTAAAATATTATTATATAAAAATTATATTAAAATACTTATGATATATTATATTATTTTATTTAACTTTAAATATAATCTTAACTTAAATAAATCTCTATTTCTTTAAGATTAATAACTTATGTGATTTTAAAATCATAAATTTTTTTTATAAAGTCAAATTCCTTTATTGTTTTATTTTTTTTCTTTAAATTTATTTATTTTGATTTGAAATAAAATATATTTAAAAATGTTATTTATTTTAAAAAAATTCTCAAAATATCTAAATATTATTTGAATCTTTTTAAAAATAATATGATTTGATATTAAAAATAAAAAAAAATTAAAAAAAATATTCAAAGTAAATAAATTTTTAGAATAAATATAAAATATGTTTAATCCCAAACAGGATCGTAATCTAAAATAAAGGACGGAGAAAATCCCTCACATATAAGAAAAAAAAAAAGTAAGAACACGAAAAAAAATATTTACATACACAGCACAAGTTATCTATTTACATTTCCAATATTTATATTTACATAAATAATGCTTAAATTTATAATATTATATTAAAATTATATTATTATCATTTTAAAGTACATGCACCATTTTATATTTAAGAAAACTGTTATTTGTAACCGTTAATATATAAATGTAAAAATTGTATGTATATAGATTTCTCAAAAAAATTCCGGTATTGACCGAATTTGAGCTATTTTTATTTATGAAGAAAAATATGTCAAAGATTACAAGGAATTTTTTTATTATTACTTTTTTGATGACTGATGCATATTTTCTATCACTTTTCAAAAAAAAAAAAAATTGTCATTATTTATTTTTTATTTTTAGACTATTTGAATTGAAGAATTTTGAATATAAAATAAAATAAATATAACAGATTTTAACTTTTTTTATATATTTGATATAGTATAAAATAAAATTTCAAAGTAATATAATATATTTAAAATATATTAAAATAATTAATTTTATGTATTTAAAATTCATTCGATTTAATAAATTTTAAATATATTAATATAAAATATTATCATCATGTCATATTATGTAAATTATAAAATAATTCAATTACATATTATATTTATATCTATCAAATTGATATATTTATAAAATTTTAATTAAATAATAAATTAATTCAAATATATTACATCCATTTTATATATTGTATATATTATTTATTTTATTTTTTATAAACAAGTCATTTAATAAAAAATAATAATTTTAACAAAAGTATAAACAATAAATGACAATAAATGCCTATCATCACAGAATAATACAAGATCAATCAATTATAAATAAATTTAGATGATAATCTTTAAACCAAATATTTAAATCTTTACATATTTATGTGAATTTTGATTAAATTTATAAATATAAAAATAATATATAAATTATAAAAACATAATTCTAGAATTAAAAATTAATTAATTACTGTATCTAATTAATCAAATATTCCTATAATTTATCATAATTGTTATTATGTAAATTTAATATTTGCAATTATAATTTAATTTATTTAAATTTGTCAATAAATCTCTAATTAAGTTAACCTTTCTTCCCGATATTCTAATTAATAAAATTTTATTATATACTTATTTTAAAATAAAGTGCATGAATATTTAGTTTTTTGACATATTTGACATGAAAAAATAAAGATAAAATATACTTTAAAAAAAACATGCTAAAAAAATGAAATTTAGCAGCGGCTACAATTGATGTATGTGTGTATATATAAAAGGATATGCTCTGTATCCTATAATATTATTTTACTTAATCAAATAAAACAATGAATTCTTACAGTTATAAAATTTTAACTAAATAATTAAAAATATTTTAAATATATTAATTTCACTTTATATTACATTTACTTATATTACATGTCAAATTAAGTCGGCCAAATAACCCTTATAATAAAAGAAGGTTTTAGGTAGACCAAATCGATATACACTAGTTTAGGATTTGTTTGATCATCCAGTTCAATTCAATTTTATAATCATTGAGAAAGTTACCATCCTCATAAGACAAAAAAGATGTAATATAAGCATTATATGACTTTAAAAAAATATTAGATAATATATATATATATATATATATATATATATATAGAAAATTATATCAAATATGGTGATATATATAAGAAGGAGATAGAATATATATATATATATATATATATATATATATATTATAATATATAAAATATATAATATTTCAAATTATATTCAAAAATTTTATTTTAAATGATTGTAGCATTGAAAAATATTAGAACGCCATTCATCAGCAGGATTAGAGATATTAAAACAATAACAATGACACCACAGTGCCAGATGGCTAGCACTATGATGACTTTTGCAAACTAATGCAACATTTCAATCACATTGCACATACAACACTTAAACATAATAAAACACATCATCTCGCATCTAATACAATTATAAAATACCACAACACATATAATACAACATAAAGTCTCATAAGCTTTGACTTTTTGATTGAGTCCATATAATGAGTCTTTTTTTCTTTTCTTCCTTGATGTGCTACATCAATTCTTCGACCCTAAAGAACTATTTATGAAGAGTTAGAATTCTATAGGTCTTCAAGAAGCTCTAGGTTTAGGCTTTACGCTCTTCTAAAGTCATCCAAATATCCTCACTTTAGGGGTCTATCCTTCTATCTGATTAGGAACCTCTGAACAATGCTACTATCTAATGGTGTTTCAACTATGATGACATCCTCCGCTTTAAAGAATTTTAGCCTGCAAATGATTTATATTTTCTCATATAAATTTGGAGGTTAGATAACTCCTTTAAATAATATTAGATGAATCACATGAAGAACATTGAAAATATGGCTAATAAATATGTGAGGGGACAATTGAAGAACTTAAGCATTAGAAGCTCCTAATAATTTTAAATGGCTCACATGTCATCACTTGTAACTTCTTATATTTTGTGGAAGGAAATTATTGGAATTTTAAATGTGGGCTCACTTATAAATTTAAGTATACATTAGGTGTTATTATATTTTTAAACCTATTAATTTTGTGATCAAATAAATATTAATAATTTTTAGGCTTTTAAGGTATCTTATTAATTTTATATAGAATTATTATGAGTAGAGACCGGACATTTTATTTTATTTTTATGATGGACTGAAATAATATGAAATATACTCAAGTATAAATAGGGTCATAATCATCATTCTAAAGAGTGGGTTTTTATTTTCCTCAGATCTCATCTTAAGTGAAAAGAAGGCTCTCTCTCTCTCTCTCTCTCTCTCTCTCTCTCTCTCTCTCTCTCAAAATACTATTTTAGAAGTGGAAGGCCAAAATTTCAATAGCTCTTCAATAGATTGCCAAAATAAAATTTTCTTTCATAGATTCAGGTATGCTTCCAATTAAATCTTCTTGATGATTTGACATGAGATCCGAGCTAGATAAATTTATTTTATCTTCATATATTTCCAACAAGTGGTATCAAAGAAGCTATCATATCAATCGCTGAAAACTTTTCCTCTTAATCTTTTGTATTAATTATTTGAAAATTTTAGATTAAAGTATAATATTTAAAATTTTTTGAGCAAATAATTTGGTCATATGAAAATCAATATCCTTTAAAAGGCTTTCTATTGTTGACTTTGAGTAAAACAATATAACTAAATTTTACTTTATACCTTGATCACAATTTCAATTTTTATTTATGTGATCAATATGTTTATTCTCGTCTTTATGATTTCAATTTGAGAAATAAAATTCATATCCAGTCATATGAATTTGATTCAAGCATGCTTCATCTTTCATTTTTTTTAAATTTTGAGAATTTTGTAAGATTATGATTAATATTTATAATTATTTTTCTTATTATTATATATTAAAAAAAGTAAAAGAGAAGAACCATTTTTCCAAAATTGTTGCATTAAATCCTGTAAAGATGAATGTTGCATTTGCATCATTTCATGAGTAATTAATTTTCATAGTCTGTTAAGTTTCTTAAATATTTCTTTAGAAACAATACTATATCAATTATAATAAATGTTTTAGTTTACACCATTTATTGCATTTATAATATAAAATGTTTCGTATATATATATATATATATATATATATATATATATATATATATATATATATATATATATATATAAACGTTTATATTTATTGTATTTAAAGCATGATACAGGTTTTCTTCTATTCCTTTAATTTGGTGGGCTTTTATTAAGTGAGTTGGAGAAAGCCCATTTAATGTATAATTAGTTACATTAACTCCATTGTTTAGATTTTGGATCTAAGGTTCTACATATTTAGACTGTAAATTATTTTGTTAATTATACATTAAATGCAAATGATTGCTATTATTTTTATATAGCTTATTAAATTTTCTTTCAAGCAGAAAATAGTTTATATGCATACATTTTATTTAGCTTCCAAATTAAACTAATTAAATTAATATAAATCAATTTTTTTATTAAAATAGTTTCTAAATTTTGTATTGTTGTCAATTGTTTGAAGTTAGTATAAATTAAAACAATTACTAGAATGACATAGTTGATATTCATTATTTCAAAATAATTTATGTTGAAATAATATGCCATCAAAGTGACCTCTACTATATCAATTTATTTAATTTTGAAATATATGAATATTACATAAAGATTATATTTAAATCTATGCAAAAAATAATTGGCCCAAAGGAAGATTATTTTTTTTGGCCAGATTTTCTGCAGTAACAAATATATGATAAATTTATATTAATCATGCATACAATATGTCGATCCAAAGATAAAGATATCGTGATAATTTATCATCAATATTTATTGATTATAATTTTAAGAATATCATTTACAAATTATTATTTTTGTACAAATATTAAACTGCAATGTTGTGTTAGATATCTTATATGTGCCCATTTTATTAAACATTTCATTTCAAGCATAGATTTTACTAATATTTTCTTTGCATTATATATGCATATGGAAATAACAATGTTGTTAATTATGAGTATTTTTTTTTTCTTTTAATGTTTATCTATATCTCAAATTTGAATAACATTTCAATACTTAACGGCACTAACTTTAAGAAATGAAAAAAAGTATATCACCATAGTTTTTGGGTGTATGGAATTTGATTATGCGATTCGAACTAAACGTCCGTCTGTCCTTATTGCAAAAAGTAATATTGAACAAAGAGCTAACTTTGAAAAGTGGTAGATTCTAAACCAGATGAAGTCTTTTCATAAAAGCATTCCACTCATAAGAGGTGGTAATGCTCAAAAGTGAATGTGTTAAAAAGTTTTTTAAGCCAAATAGAATATTTTGTTGTTCTAAAAGGTTGAAGTGAGTACTATTCTTAGTAAACTCGTTTCAATGCAGTATAAAGGCAATGAAAATATAAAAGAGTACATTATGGAGATGTCTAATTTTTTCACTAAACTGATAGCACTAAAATTAAAGATGTATGATGACATTCTTGTGCACTTAGTTTGATTTCTCTTCCTGCACAATTTAATATTTTTAAGATAAATTATAATATTCAAAAGGAAAAATAGACTCTTAATGAGCTCATTGCTCAATGTGTGCAAGAAGAAGAGAGATTAAAATATGACAAAATAGAAATTGCTCACTAAGTTACTTTCTACTGTGGCATTGTTACTAAAAGAGAAAATATTTATAAAGGCAAAAGAGCTGCAGACAAAAGGATTTCACAGCATAAGGTGCAACAGAAATAAGATAATATTATTATTTGATTATTTTGCAAGAAGTCGGTCAGAAGAAAGATTGTCCAAAGTAAGCAAATTGGCTTGTGAAAAAGGGTAAATTTCTTAACTTTGTTTGTTCTAAAATTAATTTATCTTTAGTATCAAATCACACTTGATGGATAGATACAAGTGCAATTACTCACATAAGTGTGACTATGGGTCGAAAAGACAAATGTCAACTAATGCTGAAAGATTCATCTATGTGAGAAATAGCAATAAATCTCCTATTTAAGCAATATGCATATATATATATATTACATCTAGAATCTCGTTGTATTTTGAATTTATATGAGACTTTTTATGAACCGTCGTTTAGATGAAATTAAATTTATATTTCTTGTTTGGACAAATATGATTCTTCTTGTTCATTTGGAAATGAAAAATTTAGTCTCTTTCAGTATTCAAATATTATTGGTACTAGTTCTTTAGTTGAAAATCTATATGAATTAAATATTTATGCTTCATAAATTATTTAAACCTTGCATGCAAGTAATTTTAGTACAAAGCAAAAATTAATGAATGAGAATTCATATATGTTACACTGTGTTTAGGACATATTTCTAAACATAGAATTGAAAGACTTGTGTTAAGAAATTCTTGATTCTCTTAATTTTTCAGATGATAAACTCTGTATATAATGTATCAAAAAATAAATATCAAGAAAATTGGTGCAAATAAGAGTTTAAGCATCTTGAATTTAATTCATACTGATATTTGTGATCCATTCTCTACAGCTACTTGTAATGGCCAACAATATTTCATTATTTTCATAGATGATTATTCTCGTTATTGGTACTTATACTTGATTTCTTTACAGCTACTTGTAATGTATTCAAAATTTTTAAGAATGAAGTTGAAAATCAACTTTGAAAGAAAATAAAAGTAGTCAAATCTAACCGTGGTGGTGAATACTATGACAGATATGATGAATCATATGAACAACGCCCGCCCCTTTATCAAATATTTAGAGAATGTAGCATCGCTTTCTCAATACGCCATTCCAAGGACTCCAAGTCAAAATGTAGTTGAAAGAAGAAATCTAACCCTTATGGATATAATTAGAAGTATGATAAATTATTCTTCCTTATCAAAATCACTTTGGGGAGAAGCCTTAAAGACAGCTTTACATACTTAATAGAGTTCCAAGTGAAGCATCAACTAAAATCCCATATGAATTATGGATGGGAAGAAGCCCAAGATAGCATCTTCATGTCAGGGATGTCCAAAAAAGCTAGCATATAAGTCTAATGAAAGAAAGTTTGACTCAAGAACTATTAGTTGTTATTTTGTTGGATACCTAAAGGTCGAAAGATTTTAAGTTTTATGAGTCTTCAAATAAATCCTTTTCAAGGACAATGTTAAATTTATTGAGTAAGTCAATATGATAGAGTAATAAACCTAAGAATTTTATATTTGAAGAGTAATTGCTTTCTTCCTATACAATGAAAAATGATCGATAATTTTATCTGACATTATTCAAGATGTAAATACAGATAATCAAAATATTTTTGAATTAACTCCCACTCATACTGAGAAATAACAACAATCTCAAATTGAAGTGTCATTAAGAAAATCCACTGTGGAGAGGAGATCAATAATTTCAAATGATTATGTTGTGTATCAAAGAGTTTGACATTAGATTGGAAAGTGATCCAATCTCTTTAGTCAAGTCAAACAAAGTGTCAACTCCCACAAATGGATAGAAGCCATTGAGGATGAGATGAAATCAATGAAAGACAATAATATTTGAGATCTTATCGAATTACCTAAATTAGTAAAATCCATTGGTTGTAAATGAGTTTTTAAAACCAAACGAGATTCAAAAGGTAATGTCGAAAGATATAAAGCACGTCTAGTTACTAAAGATTTCACTTAAAAGGAAGGCATTGATTATAAAGAAATTTTCGCCGCTCGAAAGACCCTTTTAGAATCATTATGTCACTAGTAACTCATTATGATTTAGAGTTACATTAGCTGGATATAAAAACGTCATTTCCCAATGGTGATATTGAAAAAACTATATATATGGTGCAACTAGAAAATTCTCAATCTTCTAATTCAAAACACATGATATGTATATTAAAGAAATTCATCTATGGTTTAAAGCAAGCTTCCCATCAATGGTATAAGAAATTTGATCAAGTGATTACTTTTTTTAGTTTTAAAGAAAATATTATTGATCAATGTATTTATCAGAAAATCAGTATGAGTAAAGTCATCGTTCTAGTGCTACATGTTGATGATATTCTACTAAAGCAAATGATATAAGCTTTTGCATAAAACTAAGAAATTTTTTTCAAATAAATGAAATGAAAGATCTTGGGAATGATTCAATTGTGTATACAAATTCATCGAGATCATTCTCATGGTATATTTGGTTTATCATAAAAGACATATATTGATAAAGTGCTTAGTAGATTTGACACAAAAAATTATGCACCAGGAGATACACCCATTGCTAAAGGTGATAAATTCAATTTGTTTCAATATCCAAGAAATGAACTTGAAAAGAAATAGATGAAAAAAAATCCCTTATGCATCTATAGTAGGGAGTCTTATGTATGCTCAAGTTTGTACATATCCGGGCATTGCGTACATTATTTGAATGCTTGGAAAATATTTAAGAACCCGTGAATTGAAAGAAAGAAATGGGTTATGCGATATCAAAAGAACAAAAGACTTTATGTTCACATATCGAGATCGATCATTTAGAGATCATGGGGTACTCGATTTTTCGGTTCATATTAGAAGATCCACTGGTTATATTTTCTTATTAACCTGAGGAGCTATATCTTGGAAAAGTACTAAATAATCACTCATAGCTTCTTCAATTATAGAAGTAGAATTTATAGCTTGTTATGAGGCATTAAATCAAGGAATATGACTGTGAAATTTTATCACTGAGCTAAATATTTTTGATGGAATAGAGAGACCATTAAAAATAAATTGTGATAATAGAGCCACTGAGTTGTATTCAAAGAATAAGAGAGTTCGGTTAAAAATTAAAGATATATATAAAGTTTCTTGTTGTAAAAGAAAGAGTTCGTGAGTTCTCAAGTATCTATTGAACGTATTAATATAAATTTTATGATTGTGATCCACTTACAAAAAAGTTTAACACCTAAAGTATTTCATGAACATGTGGCTATATGGAGTGATTTACTTTAATGATATACCAAGTATAGGGAGTTTACTTATGATGTTCAATGATAAATATATTTTGATCGAATAAAGTATTGTTATTATCTTATAATTAAAAACTCAAATAAAGTTATTTCAATCATAGCTTAAAGATAAATAATGAACTACATTTATAACTCTTTGAGTTATAATATAGACAAGTTGAAAATAGTATATATATCACACATTACTTGAAATTTTCACGCTACACATCTATACTTGATCTATGTCATTAATCATATTGAAATGATCATATGGATCTTATTATAAAAAATTATAACAAATATCACTTTGATTTTATGTCAATATTATTAATGAAATAAAAGATATTCTTCTTTGAAAATAGAAATATCGAGCTCTTAAAATATTTAATAATGTATAATTGTAAACAATATATCTTAGATTGTTTGAATTTTAAATGCACATATAAATTTAATTATATATTAGTATTATTTTATTTTTAAGCCTATTAATTTTGTGATCAAATAAAGATTAATAATATTTAAGCTTGAGATATCTTATTAATTTTGTATAATATGTGTAGACACATTTTATTTTAATTTTATAATGAAATAAAATAAAAGACTCAAGATAAATATATATAATTTAAATTTGCCTTATTTTCTCACATCTCATCTAGAGTGAAAATAAGGCTCTCTCTCTCTCTCTCTCTCTCTCTCTCTCTCTCAAGAACACCATTTTTGAAGTGGATGGCCAAAATTCCCACAATAGCTATTCCATGGATTCAAGCCAAAATTTCTGCAATAGCTCTTCCATGGATTATGGTACGCTTCTGATTAAATCTTCTTAATGATTTGACATGAGATCCGGGCTAGATAAATTTATTTTTATCTTCATATATTTCCAACAGAATTATCTTAGGGTAGTTGCATACCAATACAAAATCACCTATATCAAATTCCTTAAAAAATTTATTTTTGCTCTTTTATTCAATTTACTTAGCATTTTATATTTATAATTATTATTTTATGTGTTCATGAAGGCTATGAAAATCACAAGCAATTGTATATATTAAATTAGAAAATACATGAATAGTTGTGCTTGTTAGATCAACATGTATCTTAGGATTGTACCCATAAACTATCTCAAAATATGATTTCTGGGTAGATTTAAAAATGGTACTATTTAAAGAAAATTTAAATTTAGGTAAAATTAAATTTCAATTTTTTAAGTTCTTTCTAACTAAACATTTCAATAAGTTTTCTAAGATTTATTGACTATATTTGTTTATTTATTGATCTGTGGATAGGTGAAATTAGCAGAAGATCGCTCGCTGAAAGTCGACTCGAATTTGGGCTCGAATGATCGACTAAGCAAACGAGCGATTTTCGAGCAGAATGGCTCGAATTTATTTCGAGTGACCGATCGAACACGTGGCTGTCGCTGTGGCCGGATCAGCGAGCAGGCGGGCTCACGTCCGGCCCGACGCGAGCGAAAACCGATCCGTCCGATTAATTCTGACGGCGAGATTAATTCCCTAAATTCCTTCTCTCGCTTGATTTCATTTCGAGCGAGCAGGGCTTCGTTTGCATTTCGAACCGATTCGTTTGGATTTGAGCCTCGGTTGGATTCGAGCCGGCTTGTTTCATTGAGCGGATCGAGCTCGCGATTCGATCGGCTGCGGTGGAAACTTTCGAGCCACGACTCGAGCTCGAGCCGAATGACCCATTTTCGAGCCAATTTCGAGCCGACTATGGTTCGGCTCGAAATCGGCTCGAACACACCTCTATCTGTGGATGAAATACAAAGAAGAATTTCAATCATATTCTCATTAATTTTCATATAATTTTTCAAAAATAAGATACAAATTTAACATCTCTGTCATAAATTATGCTTGACGAAATCTCATGTAACTTAACAATCTCTCTAAAGAATAATATGCATCATTTGATTTTAAACCAGATAATAAATGCACGGGGCGGCGGCGGCGGCGAATCTAAATGATTTTTATTATTATTTATTAAAGATATAAATACATAACAATTATATGTAAGTGAATGCTTTTTATTATTATTATTTTTTTATTCCAGCAAAAAAAGGACCGGCGGCGGCGAATCTATATGATTTTGATAGTTGTTGAAAGTGTATTTTTTTTTTCAGATATCTGAATAAATTTAATTGTAAATTTATATACATATTATATATTTAATAAGTTAAATTTAAGACCTCTTGATTGAAATTCATAAATTGAACACGGGCTGCAACGATCCTGTTTATTTTAAAATGATCATTATGTTTATATAATCATGCAAAAGTGATATTATTTAAATTATAAAATAAAATTATCAAATTTGAAATCAATCTTAATTTTTTTTATTTTTATAAAGATATTCTGATCAAAATTTTTACCAAGATGAATTTTGAAGTATTTATATATACTATTAAATGATTGTAATGTAATGTATGAATAATTAATATTACATTTATTTTAAAGGAAATAAAAGGCTTTAAAACTATCCTCCTGAATATTTTTTTACGATGATTATCTGATATAAATTTTTTGTATTTTCATAAAAGACTCCCTAATGATACACTCTCTTTATTTTTTATTAAATTAGAGGAATAAAAGAAGGCGAATCATTTCTTTTTTAAAATTTGTATTTAACCATTAATGAACTATAACTATGTAATCAACAGTTTGATAGCATGTATTATACAAATAAAAAACAAAACAAATTAAATAAAAAATTAGTACAAATAATCATTCGGAATAAAATTAAAATTGTTAAAATAATCAAAAATAAACTTAAGCTGAATTCAAAAGCTTGTTTAAAAATATCGCTTTTTTTAAACCTGCAACTCTTCTGAAAGATTAATTGTTATCCATGTCTCGCACGTGTTAGTCAACAATTTTTTTTTCTAAAAGATGAATTGCTCTTTCCCAAAAATAAAAAAAATGATGAATTGCTTAATAAACAAATAGAAAAAACAATCAAAATAACATTTTTTTTATCTAGATGAATAAAAGTACCTTTTGAAATATTCATAAATAGCTTTTTCTTAGCTAGCTATGAATGCATTTGGGACATGTTGTCCATATCGCAGATAAAGCCAATGACTCATAGTCCTTTAAATCTTGCTCTATGATTTATCGAAAAGTATCTAAGGATAAGAAAAATAATATGCTTGTTGCATACTAAAAATCGTTCTGATAGAGTAAAGTTTACATGTCTTTGTAAATCCGTCAGATATTTAAAATTGAAGAAACTCTAAAATTTTAACGTAGAAAACCTCAAAAAGAGGGAAAAAACCAGTTATGAATGCTAGCTAGCTATGAATGCATTTGGGACATGTCCATATCGCAGATAAAGCCAATGACTCATAGTCCTTTAAATCTTGCTCTATGATTTATCGATAAGTATCTAAGGATAAGGAACATAATATGCTTGTACTAAAATAGAGTAAAGTTTACGATCATAAATCCAAGATATTTAAAGAGTGACAAGAAAATCGTAAAACCTCAAGAAGGGAAAAACTATCGCGAAACTTCCACTATATATTTATTTTGGAGTACAAGTTTTGATCGATTACATAATTGTATATGAAAGAGATGATAATCCCAAAATTAGGCAACAATGATAGTCGCGTTCAGACGAGTGATAGCGATAATGGTGACAGTCAATACCGGCGATGAAGTCATGATGAGAGGCGGCTACGGCGAGATCGGATTGGCGGCGGCGGCGGTGGCGGCGATGATTGGTAACCACTTGGGGTGGTGGCGGCAGGTCAGTGTGCACGAATATGCACGGAGGATTTTCAAGCGTTAGAGCTCTCTCCTCTCTCTTGCCAGCTCCCCTTATGAGAATGAGAGTTATTTATAGATTGGAGGAGTGGCGTCTACGTAAATACAAAATCAGAACCACTCTCTCCATGGACGGCTCATGATAATTCCGCGATCATATGATGTATTTTGTGTATTTGAATACTCAATGATGTGGAATTATGAGATGCTTATTATATCCGCTTCCATGACTATAAACACTCCATGTTTAAGATAATAAGCTGCTTGATCACCGGTTAGTCTTGTTTGATTCAGCATCAGATTTGCTTGGCCAGATTTTTCGACATATAAATTTCCAAAGATATTAAACATATCTCAAAAAAAATTCAATTTAAAAATAACAAATTCTTTAAATATGAGAGAAACAGTTTTATATCAAGAATATATGAAATAAGCGATGGTCTTTCAGCGATGAAGCGTAGTGTGTGAGCGATTTAGTCCTTGGACTTCATGGGTCATGAGCGCCGGCAGTGCTTCAGCGGCGCCAGTTATGAGCGCCCAAGTGTCATGGCGCCCATGGTGTGTGAGGCCCGTAGTCTCAGCGGCGCCGAAATGATAAGCAGTAGCGACGTATGTAGCATGATATGATGCGGTTCAGTAGCGCGTATGAAGCTGACAAATTCAGCGTGAGCTCAGCGAGTCAGCGGAGCAAATTGAGGCGTTGGAGGAAGCGAGTGTCATGGCCAGTGAGCTTAGTGGCCCGGCGCAGGATCAGCGGGAGCCAGATAGCGAGGCGCAGCGGCTACGTCAGGCGAACCAGCCAGCGCCGTGTCTTGGTCGCGCGTGCCGGCGAAACGTCCGTTTTGGCGTTCCGCCGTTTTGGCGGTTTGGTTTTGGATGGTTTTGAATGATTTTGATATTTTTGCCTATGGAATTATAAAACCCCGAGGCGAGGAGAAGACACACTCTCGTATGATGGAGTGTCCCTCTTCTCAAGAAGAATTGAGTGGTCGAGCCGCGTACAACGTTGTGTCTGATTTTCCCTCGAAGAGCGTCAGGAACTTCGTCGGACCGTCCGGGTTGAGATCAAGCTGATACATCGTCGTGTCTGATTTTCCCGAAAGAGCGTCAGCGTACTCGTCGGACCGTCCGGGTTGGCGATCAAGAGGATAGCAGAGCGAGGTTGAGCGATGCTCAGCGATGGTGGCCCGGCAGCGATGGTCGGCAGCGGACTGCAGCGTGGTCAGCGAGATAACCGGCAACGATGGTAGTAATCAGCGAGATGTCAGCGATAGTAGCAGCGATGTAGTATAATCAGCAGCGTAGCCAGCCACAATGGTTAGCGGCCGAAAGTGGTCAACGATAGAAGCAGCGAGTAGTCAATCGGTGGCCAGCGTGTAATCAGCGAGGATAATCAGCGGCGATGTAGTGTCAGCGGATGCGATGATAATTCAGCAGCAACAACGGCGAAGTAGTCAGCAGTGGCGGCAGCGTTAGTAGTTAGCGAGGAAGGGCAGGGGAGCGATAGTAGTAACCGGCGAAAATTATGTGATAATGGTAATTAAGCGATGCCAGCAACGTAGTGGCGGTAACCATTCTGATGGTTAGCCGGCAGGGGTAGCGGCAAATAGCAACGGTAATCAGCAGTGCGGCAACGTATGGTCAGCGGGATAGCCGGCGAGCAGTGGTTAGCGGGCAACAGTGGTCAGCGGCAACAATAGCGGCAGTGATGATTTTGACTATCGAGGTTGTTTGTGAGTGTTACGATGATGTAACTATGTGGAAGAGGTTGGAATCACGATTTTGACTATCGAGGTTGTTTATCGAGTGTTACGATGAAGTGCGTGTGGAAGAAGGTGGGAAGTCCACCAAAGACCTTTTGACTGTCTAGGTTGTTTGTGAAGTCTTTGCTCGATGGCGTTAACTATGTGGAAGGTTGAATTGAATCCGGCGAGATTTTGACTATCAGGTTGTTTGTCGGTGTTACGATGACATAACTGTATGGAAGAGGTCGAATTGAATCCTTAATTTTTGACCTATCCAGGTTGTTTGTTAGGTGTTACGATGGCGTTAACTTGTATGGATGAGGTGAATTGAATCCGAGGATTTTGACTATCGAGGTTGTTTGTCGAGGTGTTACCCGATGGCGCTAACGTATGGAATAGGTCGAATTGAATCTGCTAGGATTTTTGACTATCAGAGGTTGTTTGTCGAGTGTTACGATGGCGTTAACATATGGAAGAGGTCAATTGAATCGAGGGTTTTTTATTTGAGGTTGTTTGTCAAAGTATTACTTGATGACGTTAACCTGTATAGAATAGGTCGAATCAAAACATCCGTTTGTGGTTGTAGCCAAAGTTGCTCATTAATCTTGATCTTTTTCATTGATATTGCTGACATGCTTCTCTAACTGATAATCAATTAGATATCCAGAATATTGATTTGGATAATCTTTTGAGATTAAGAGTTGCCCCCCAGTTTCTGACAGAATCTGAAGGAACTAAGTTTGATGAATCTTCATTCTTCGCTTGCACTCCTTAAAAGCTTGAATACTCCACCTCGATGGTGGTTTTGATCTTGTTGGGAAACTTGGTCGCATACGATGAAAAATGGGAATCGATTTCCCATGGCAAGCATTGCGTCTAGAAAACCTGTTGCGGTAGAGTAAAATTTTACGCCTTAGCCTTGTTGTGAAATCCAACACACACATAGGTATTTTAAGAGTGAACAAGAAAACTCCAGAAATTTTAACGTGGAAAATCTCGAAGAGGAAAAATCACGGCTTAGATAAAAGCTTACTATATATTTGTTTTGGAGTACAAGTTTTCCGATAATGGATTACATAATTGTATATGAAGGTGAAAAATGAGAATCCCAAAATTAGGAAACAACGACCATATAGTCGCGTTCAGTTGTAACGATTCTAGTGATAGCGAGATGATGGTGAGCGTGAGAACGACCATAATGAAGGTCGTCATGATGGAGAATCGGTGGCGTGGCGGGCGGCGTCGGCGGCTTGGTAATACGGGGTGGTCGGCCGTCAGTGTAACGATTATGCGAGGATTTTCAAGCTTTAGAGCTCTCTCTCTCTTGCTTGGCCTCCCCACCATATGAGGAATGAGGATTTATAGATTGGAGGTGGCGTCTCAATACATGCAAAATCGAACCACTCCACTCTCCATGACATGATGATTACCTTGATCATATGATGTATTTTCTGTATTTGAATGCTCAAATGATGTCGAAATTATGAGATATTGGGCTTGTTATATCCGGCTCGTCAAGAAACACTCTATGTTTAAGAGTCGATTGATAATAAACGCTTGATCTCGGTTAGTCTTGATTCATGATCGATTACTTTACGTCAAGATTAGTCTTATTAGTGAAATTTTCAGGATCATATCAATGCTTATTATTAAAAATAAAGATTATAAATATTTGTTGGATGCATCAATAATATATATTTTAAAAAATAAAAGTATATTATAATAATTACATAAATTAAATAAATAGAAAATACGCAAATTTATCTGATAAAAATAATTACTTTTTTTTTCCAAAATAATATCTATAATATTTTAAAGAATATTAATTATTATCGGGAAATCAATTCACTTCCAAAGATAAAAGCAATATTCATAATTCCTCCATTCTCATCAGTCATCATCACTATTTAACTTAACCTACGGTTCAAATTCGATCTATATATATATATGAAATGGCTCTCAAAATACCACTAGTCAAAGCACGAATCTTGATGTCGAAAGCGATATGATTTTGAATCAAACCGATCGGTCAAGACTTAAAATATCATTGGAATCTTTGGGACATCAATTAAATCCCAAAACGACTCTCAAATATAGAGTGTTTATAGTCAAATCGCGTACGGCGATCTAATGAGCCTAAGATCTCATAATTCCGACTTCATTTGGGCATCCAAATGCTCAAAATACATCAAATGATCAAAGGAATCATCTTGAGCCATCCGATCGAGGGGAGTGGTATGGGCCTTACATGAATTTACAAGAATACCCCTCCTCTCATCTATAAATAAGTCTTCATTCCTCACATGAAGGGGGGCCAAGTGAAGTGAAGTGAAGAAGAAGAGGAGGAGGCCAAGTGAAGTGAAGTGAAGAAGAAGAGGAGGAGGCCAAGTGAAGAAGAAGAGGAAGAGTCCAAGCAAGGAAGAAAAGGAAAGCAAGGAAGAAGAGGAAGAGTCCGAGCAAGGAAGAAAAGGAAGAGTCCGAGCAAGGAAGAAAAGGAAGAGGAAAGAGTCCAAGGAAGAAGAGGAAGAGTCCCAAGAGGAAGAAAAGGAAGAGTCCAAAAGGAAGAAAAGGAAGAGTCAAGCGGAAGAAGAGGAAAAGCCAGTGGGAGGGAAGAGAGAGCTCTGCTTGAAGATCCTCCAAACAAGATCGCACCAAAACAAGATCGCACTCCCGATGGCCATCAACCACCACCACCAGTCGTCACTAATTGCCATGTATTCCAGAAGTTACCATCTCCACCATCAACAATTACAACTGATCATTGTTACGGTTATTCTTCTCATATGCAATTCAATCCGTTATCGGGAAGACTTTGTACTCTGGCAGATACATAGTGGAAGCTTTCTTGATAGGCCGTGGTTTTCCCTCTTTTCGAGATTTTCCACGTTAAAAATTGAGTGTCTCTTGTTGCTCTTTAAATTATTGTCTTTGGACTAATCGATAAGGCTAAGGCGTAAACTTTCACTCTCTGTGGTTTCTAACATAGCAGTTTGGCGCCGTCATGGGAAGAAAAACCCTTCAACCATAATTTGGTGAACATCGCGTTATGGCCAATAGGCCTGACACTTTCGTCCTGGGGCCTTAACTCGACTCCGTCATTCTCAAACCATCACGAAGGGGCTTTTGCCTCCTCCCCGATAGGCATGACCATGTTGAGGGAGGACAGGGAATCTCTTTGGAAGATCGTGTCCGTCGAATGGAGGAGTCTCAAAATAAGATGATCCGACTTTTGCAAGGACCTGTATGGCAAACATATCTCCCCAAGATCGGTCGTTGCGGGAAGAGGTCAAAGGCTAATCCTCCCGAACTGGGTTCCTCGCATGGAGCTTAGCGATCTCCTTGACGCTAGTTCCACTCATCCATGCGTGCTCAGGTTACTAATCTACCGATTATTGTTGATAGCTTCACACATGCTCATCTTGTTAATCCCGCTCATCGTGACATTCACGTAAAAGTACGACGCTTAATACAAGATGAATTTCACATTCAAGACAGAAATCATCTTCACCCACACCGTGGTTATGAGGAGTCCTCACCTTTGAAACCGGTCTTGACATCCAATTCCGTAGGTTTCAAGCTTAGAGCATTGATTCCTATGATGGGGCAAGCCACCCACATGAACACATCGACCATTACAGGTATCATGCATATCCGCATCACCCTTGCTTTGTCGGTCTTTCCGTTACCCTCAAAGGCAAGCTTGCATGGTTACTCTCTTCCGAGGATCCATCCATACCTTTAACCGTCGGGTTCTTTGTGGAGCTTCATTGCAAATTGGAGAATCATTAAGGATTCCTCCCATCTTTTATTCAAGAGCGAGGGTGAATCACTCAAAGAATACTTCCGAGGTTCTCCTTAGAAGCTTCGCCAAATACAGTGACCACACTATTAAGAGGAGTTTTCCTTGAGGACTCCGTCAGGCCTTTCTATTAGGTCATTAATCACGGGACGGTCGCTCATATCTTGACTTAGTTCATCGTTAGAAGCACAAATCTCTCGATGAAGCTATTAATGCCCATTCAAACAATTTGAACAATATCACGGCATGCATCCCGAAATGCGGGAGAGGCCCATCAAAAGAAGCAACAAGATAGTCGTAATCTCCCTCCATGACCTCCATATCGATTGACTCAAACAAACATGCCTCCAACTGGGGGGCAACTCTTAATCTCAAAAGATTATCCAAATCAAAATTACGGATATCGATTGATTATTAGAAAAAAAGTCAACAATACCATTGAAAAGGCAAAGATCAATGGTCCTACAGCTCAAACAAATATTTAATTCGACCTCTTCCATACGGTTAAGCGTCGTGAATAATATTCCAACAACCTCGGACGGTCAAAACATCTTTAGTGGACTTCTCGCGGCCTCTTCCATAGGTTAACATCATCGAGCAAAACTTCGACTAACAACGGGATAGGTCAAAGCGTCCTTGGTGGACTTCCGGCCTCTTCCACATGCGGGTTAATGTCATCGAGCAAAAGCTCTGACAAACAACCCAGGATAGGTCAAAACGTCCTTGGTGGACTTCCCACGGCCTCTTTCATACGAGTTAATGTCATCGAGCAAAAGCTCTGACAAACAACCCAGGATAGGTCAAAACGTCCTTAGTGGACTTCTCACGGCCTCTTCCATACAGGTTAGCGTCGACGAATAATACGACCCGGCAACCAGGAAAGGTCAAAACTTTATACCCACTCGGGTTAATGTCGCCGGGTAACACCCAAACAACCGGATGGGTCAAAATTCTCGGATTCAATTATATCCATAACGTGCAAGTTAACGACATCATTATCAAGCTGAACCATCACCACAATCTTAGCGGTCACCACCGCATCACCGGCGCACGCGACCATTCGCGTTCTGCCACTACCGTCACCGATCCGTCACGCAAACACCATCGCGCCGGTCACGCGCTTACCATGTCGGCAATCTTTGGGTCATCCGTCGACCACCGTCACAGCTTGCTGCCGCGTAATCATAATCACCGGTCGCATGACCATTGCGGTAATATCCATATCGTTCTTTGGTTATCCCGTCGGTAGCCACCCGGTCGCCGTCATCTCACATTCGTTGTACGCCGCCGGTCCGCCGATCGCTCATTCGTCGCGGTCCGCTTCGCACCATGTTGGCAATCTTGGTCATCCCGTCATTATCGTCGCAGTTACTGCTTCGACCACCGTCTCGGCCAGCGGTCCGTGCCGCACGTTGCGGTTCGCCGTGACCGATCAGTCCGGTCGTACCATTCGCCCGGTCGCGCTTACCATCAGCAATCTTAGCCGGTCATCCCGTCAACCGCGTCACATTGCCGCTGACCACCCGTCGGCGCTAACCACTTCGCGACTATCTGCCGGTTCGCCGCCGACCATCGACGATAATTTTCGCCGGACACTGCCGCCGACCATCGGCGGTCTTCTCCGTCGCTGGCCATTCTCATTGGGCATCGCAGTGAACCCTCGTCTCATGTGGGCGGAGCCTCGACGGTCAAAGCGATGCCGAACCGACGTATGTCGCGTGGGCCTTGATCGCCTCCCCGGACGGTCCGACGAGGCGATCGGACGAGGTAACGGAACCACGCGTATGCCGTGGGCGCATCGCCTCTAACGGACGGTCCACGAGGCCAAGCCGGGGGCCGAGCGGAACCACGACATATGTCGTGGGCGCGGTCGTCTAACGGACGGTCCGGGCCGCGCCGGGGCCGTCGCCGGAACCACGACGCGTGTACCGTGGGCTGATCGCCTAACGGGTCCGGCGAGGCCGATAAGCGGGACGGCGACCACGGATATGCAGGTGCGCATCCCCAACCGGTCCGACGAGGCCGATAAACACGACGGTACCCGACGGTATCGGGGCCTTGATCGCCTCCCAACAGCGGTCCGAAGAGAACGGAACCCGACGTATATGCGCGTGCCTTGATCGCCTCAACAGGCGGTCCGATGAGGCTCGCCGGGGCAGGCCGTGCGCCGGTTTCCCGACGTATGCGTGGCCTTGATCGCCCTCTAACCTACGGTCCACGAGGCCGGAACCACACGGCGTATGCAGTGGGCTGATCGCCCTCAACCGGTCGACGAGGCCGATGTGACGAGGCGGTAAACCGACTATGTCGCAGTGGGCCTCGCCTCTGCAGACGGTCAGCAGGATGGGACGGTAGGAACCGGAACCCCACGTATATGTGGGCCTTGATCACCTTCTTGATTGCCTCTAAAGGACCCTCACTCAAGAAGAAAGGGAGAGAGCAAAGGTGTGCCTCTCCCTCTCACCCTAGGGGGGAATTTATAGCCTCCCACAGGGGCAAAAGGGTAAAAACCCCTCAAAAAATGGCTCAAAAAATCCCCGGCCCATGATGTACGTTGCATGAGCTCAGCAGCCAGCTTGAGAGCGAGCAGGAGCTTGGCACAGTAGCTTGCATGAACAGCCTCCGACCCATTTGACGGTGCGAACGCCAGCGACTAAACAGATCCTGACCGAACCGTTCGCGAAACCCGACCGTTCTGACCCGAGAGATCACAGACGGCCGCTGACCGAACGATCCGCGGGCTGACGCTGACATGCTAACCGTCAGTATGGTGCCGGCGGCGTAATACCGACCGTTCAGTGACCCGCCGCGACCCGACCGTAGCCCGACATGGACCGCTCTGCATGACCAGATCCGCCGCCCGCCATCAGCAAATGTGCCCGCTTGACCCGACGCTGGCATCGCCATGTCTAAGATCCAGCGCCTTCAGCGGTAGATCACCTAGCCTGCGCAATGGCGCCAACGGCCTACGTGCATGGTCCCGACACTGAAAACTTCATTCATTATTTTCGAGCATTTGACATATATTTTTGGATGATTAAGCTAATGTCATCCAAAAATAGGGATATACTCTCAAAATACCACTAGTAAAGCGAATCTTGATGTCAGCGATATGATTTTGAATCAAACCGTCGAGATCAAGCTTAAAATATCATTGGAATCTTTGGGACATCAATTAAATCCCAAAACAGCTCTCAAATATAGAGTGTTTATAGTCAAATCGAGCGTCTCGATGAGCCGGATCTAATGAGCCTAAGATCTCATAATTCCGACTTGATTTGGGCATCCAAATGCTCCAAATACATCAAATGATCAAAGGAATCATCTTGAGCCGTCCGATCGAGGGGAGTGGTATAATGAATTTAAGAATCTCCTCTCATCTATAAATAAGTCTTCATTCTCCATGAAGGGCCAAGTGAAGTCAAGTGAAGAAGAGGAGGAGGCCAAGTGAAGTGAAGTGAAGAAGAAGGAGGAGGCCAAGTGAAGAAGAGGAAGAGTCAAACAAGGAAAAGGAAATAAGGAAGAAGAGGGAAAGTCAAAAAGGAAGAAGGAAAGTCCAAGCAAGGAAGAAAAGGAGAAGGAAGAAAAAAACAAGGAAGAAGAAGAGGAAGAGTCAGAAGGAGAAGAAGTCAACAAAGAAGGAAGAGTCAGGAAGAAAGGAAAAAGCGGAAGAGGAGGAGAAGAGAGCTCAAGCAAGATCCTCCAAACAAGATCGCACCCCAAGATCGCACTCCGCTCGGCTATCAACCACCACCACCCCGTCGTCACTTAATCTGTATTCATAAGTTACAAAGATCTCACCATCAATAATAATTACAACCGATCGTTACGCGGTTGTTATTCTCTCTCATATCTGTCAATCCGTTATCGAAGACTTTGTACTATGAAACGATACATAGTGGAAGCTTTTCTTCAGGCGTGGTTTTCCCTCTTTTCGAGGTTTTCGACGTTAAAAATTGCAGGTGTCTCTTATTAAATTCTTTAAATTATCTGTGTCTTTGGAATCGATAAGGCTAAGGCGTAAACTTTCACTCTACCGCGACTGGTTTTCTAGCACGCAACAATATATATTGTAATTTAAGAGTAAAAAGAAAGTTAACATGATAATGCATTACAATGCATGATCATTTGAATGATTATAAACGTCTTGAAACTAGTTTCATCTTGTTGATAACAAGGAAAGGTTAATTATACGCGTCTTCAAATACAAGTTTCATCTTAATTATTGCAAGAAGGAACACATGGGAGAGATTTGAATGTCACACATGCAATCAACTCATGCGTGGTGATAGTCACCCTCAGCTTAATATTTGCACATGGATGCATGACTTAGGGTGGAGTTAAGCTCAACTTTTTGGACTTCTGAAGGTAAGCCAAATCAATTTGCAGCCTTCCCGCACGCAAGCATTCATTGTTATTTTTTTCTTTTCATTTCTAGAAACTGATTTAGCCACGTACGTACTTACCCATAAAATTAATTAATGACAAGCTTAACGGAATAAAACTGATTCATATCTGCGTATTGCCAGTAAAGAGAATTGTTAGTTCATCCAAAAGCAATTTTTTGAAATATATTTTCAAATTTATATCAGGAATTGACAAGTTGAATTTTTTAGTAACAATAAATATAATAAAAAAAACAAATAAGAATTAAAAAAAATTACATATATAAGTTTGATATGACACTTAAAATACGATTAGTCGAAGCACGAATCTTGATGTTAAGCAAAGATCGAAGTTGAAGCTGAGATCAATCTTAAAATATCCTTAAACTTTGGGATATCCTTAAATCCTAAATAGCTCTCAAATATGAAGTGTTTATAGTCAATCGGCGTCTACGGCCGGTTCAACAAGCCAAAGATCTCGATTCGACTTTTTGAGCATTCAAATGCACAAAATACATCATATAATCAAGGGATCATTTTGAGCGTCCAATGAAATGGAGTGAACGGGTTTTCGTATATTTACAGAGCGCTAATATATAAATAGCCTCATTCCTCATTTGAGGGAGGCGTGAAGAAGGAGAAGCAAGCAGAGGAGAGCTAAAGATCCTCCAAGATGTCGCGCCTCGTCGACCACGCGCCGCTATGCACCGTGATCCTCGCCGTCGTCGGCCATTGTTGCCGGTCATCGTCACCTATCGTCACGTCAACGCCAATCATGCGTCAACATCGTGTCAACGTATTATAACCGATTCGGCATCGTCGTCATATCGTCGTCATTTCGTCGTCAACTTAATTGTCAACTTATAATCAACCAAATTGTCTGAAAATTATTCGTTATAAGTCCGCATTGTCATTACAAATACTATTTTATATACTGGTCGTGTCGATGAAGATCTTTGTCTTCTGAAAAGATACATAGTGAAGCTTTTCTTGGGTGATTTTTCCTTCTTTGAGGTTTTCATTGTAAAATTTTGGAGTTTTATTATTATTTCTTTTATCTTTGTGTGTGTCTTTGGACTCAAGAAGCTGTAAACTTTACTCTATGGTTTTAAACGCAAAAAGTTGTTGGCAGGAATTTGGAATTATTTTTTATTTTTCTTAAAAATATATTTGTTGTTATGTTGGGACTTTCTTGTAATTGAAATAATTGAAGATTTGACATATAAGATAAGCACAATAAATAAATATGTTTAAAATAAAAAATAAAAAATGATGTCAAATTGGTCCTCATATATAATGCTATTTTGCATGCTTTATCTTTAAATATCTTTTATTACTACTAGAAAATAAAATTTCAATCTGTGTATTCCTCAATTATATTGGTGCCATTTGATTAGATTAATTTTTCATAATTTTATTCTCACAAAAAAAAAATCAATAGGACAAAAATAGCATCAATAAGAGAACACGTAAATCTAAGATAATGATTCCCGAGAGGCCCAATCGTCTTGATGAATTAATAGAATATAATGCTTAAAGATGACATCTAGAAAAATAAAATTAAGGTTGCACCTAAACTTCCATAATAAAAATTGACTTATTCCTATGACATGCATAATTGGACAAATGTCTCCACATCATATTTTTGTTGAAGAAATATATTAAAACAATCAATTTTAAATGAAATAACTCTCAATATTTAGTCAAAACTTTTAGAATTGTTTTTGAATAAGTTTGATTTAAAATATTTATTATTTAATAATCATGATTTATTAAAACCTTCACATTTAAACCGCCATTTAGTTCCTCTAACTCGAAGTTCAAATTTGATGTGAGTGTTATGAAATTTATGAGTGTAAGTGAGCTGATGAGAGTCAAAATTGACTCAATCAAGAGCACTTCTGTATGTTTGCCGAGTCATGAACTTAGCTCAAAATATTGCTCATATATTAGCATACTCAAATTTTCACTAATTACGATGATTTTAACCACTTCTAAGAAGTATATACAATAGTTATTAAATTGTTGAATATAATAGCGATTGAAATCTCAGATATTTAGTATTGATTAAAATCACTATATCTAAAAGCAATTAAATCACGCCAAATTTGATGTGGGCAGAGCGAAGTTGATGATAAGGAGGCGAATGAAAGGGTGTCTCAAATAATGTGAGAAGGTAGCTTAATCAAGAAGTTAATGCAATTTTAATTTATTTATTAGCTTTATATATATATATATATATATATATATATATATATATATATATATATATTACTTTTCAATAATATCATTTTAATAAAATTACTTTACTTTAATTTTAAATTAGCAATAATTTTGGCCATTTCACACTAGTAGTGATCAAAATCGCTTCGACCTAAAAAATTTTCATAATGAAAAATGGATTTAATTCACTATAAAAACCTAATGGTAGGAGTTTTATCTATTCTAATTGACAAAAAAAAAAAAAAAAAAAAAAAACCGCTGCTGTAGATTTTTATTAAAATTTTTTTTTCCTATTCACTACAAGAACATAAATTCATAAATCTTGTAATAAGTTAATGTGCATGAAAGTAGATTTCATTTAAGCAATAAAGTAATTGGACAATATCGATGTTTACGTATGTATTACAACCACCATTTATATCTGACCCGACGGTACTAAAATTCCCAACAAAGCTTGTCACCTTAAGCATTATCTTTCACATCATGCCTACTTTATTACTTTTTAGATGAATAATCAATCTTATGAGGACTAATATTTATGTGCTCAAAGACAATTCATGGCTTGGCTAAAAGAAAATCCCATGTAGATATTTTTTTATTTTTTTAAATAAATAAGAAGGCCGTCAATTTTGCGCTAAAAGCATTACTGATTTTAATTTTTATTTAAATCTTAATAAGCTAAAAAAAATCTGTATTAATGAACTCATGTATTCAATTAAATGTATGACAAAAATGGAATATTTTTTTAAAAATTTTGGATTTACTAAAAGCAAACTAATTTAGATCATAATGATCTTAAAACATTGTCTTTAGAAAATCATTAGTAGAATAAAGTTCTCGCTTAAAACTTTGTTGTTAATAATGTTTGAAGAATGACAAGAAAACTCAAGATTTTTATGAAACCTAGGAAAAAAAAAACCTCTTTATTACTATTTGAGTAAGTTTTCCGATATGGGATTATATAATATATGAAAGCCCAATGAATCCAAATCGTGCTTCTATCTGGCGTGGTTATCATTGTTATAGTGATTGTTAGTGATGGTAACAATGAGCGGATGGTGATAGCCGGCGAGATGGCAACGCGATGGTGGCCAGTAATGGTGGTAGTGACCAACTGGTCGATGCTATGATAATGTCGATGGTGATGGTTGATAGCAGCGATAGGAATTAGCGCGAAGTGATAATTCAGCGGCAGCAACCGGTGGTGATGCGGCGGTGATGATAACCGGCAGCGGTAGTTGATAACAACGATGATCGATAATGGTAGCCACTGGCTACGGCTGTTGCTGTAATGCGACGGGTCGATCCGGCAACCGTGGTCAATCGTGGTTGATGGCGGCGGGACCGGCGGTGGTGCGGCAAGTCAGTGATGGTTAACCGACGGCGATAATTCGCGGCTCAGTGGTCTGATCATGCTCTTTAAAAAATTCTTCTCTTTTCGCCTCCCGCATGAAGAATGAGGAGTTATTTATATAGATTAGATGGTGTGATGTAAATATGCAAAATCAAACCACTCCATCGATGGCTCAAATGATTCCTTCGATCGATGTATTTTAAGTATTTGAATTGTCAAATGAAGTATTAGGAGATCTTACATTGGTCCCGTTAGACGCATCGATTTGATAAAATCTCTATATTTGAATATCGTAAAATATTTGATTATATTTTAAGCGCTTGATATGGTTAGTTTGACCATCATATTCTTTGATATCAGATTAGCAAGAAAATTTTAGTGTCATATGAGTTGTCCCCCTATTTTTGGATGACATTACTTATTTCATCCAAAAATATATTAATTTTTTTAAAAGAAAATAAAATAACTTGTTATTACGATTTGTAATTACATATGTTATATGAATTAATTTATTTATTAACTAATTAATTATCAATATTTATTTATTTCATTATATATATATATATATATATATATATATATATATATATATATATATATATATATATATATATATATATATATATATATATATATATATATATATATATATATATCGGCATTTAGTCTTGAAAGAGATGGATTTTTTTTTAATTAAATATCATAATGAGGAGAGAATTTTTTTTTTAAATTAAATGTCATAATAAGGAGATAGCTTTTTTTTAAAAATTAAATGTCATAATGAGGAGAGGGTTTTTTTTCTAATTAAATGACATAATGAGGAGATGGTTAATTTTTTTAATTAAATGTCATAATAAGGAGAGAGTTTTTTTTTAAATTAAATGTAATAATGAAGAGAATGTTTTTTTTCTAATTAAAGGTCATAATGAAGAGATGTGTTTTTTTTAATTAAATGTCATAATAAGAAGAGAGTTTTTTTTAAAAAAAAAATAAATGTCATAATGAGGAGAGGATTTTTTTTAATTAAATGTCATAATGAGTAGATGATTTTTTTTTTTTAATTTATTCTCTCTTTCCCCTTGCAATGGATCAATAAAAATCCCCCTATGGTCAAGTAAGGAGACACAACTCTCATACATTCTAGTGTTCTTCTACGTTAGATGAGAAATTATCTAACAGAAGTTTAAGGGCTAGAGTAAAAAAAAAATTTTTCTTTCTTTTGTTAGCAAGGCTCTTAGAAGAAGGTCATTCTGATCAAGCCCATACTCTCTCAGGCTGGTTTTCCCACAATAGAGGCGTCAGTCTCGTCGACTTCGGTTTGGAGGAAATCAAGGCTCGTAGCTCATACGACGAAGCTCCGGTTTTCCCTCAAAAGAGGCGTCAACTATCCTTGTCGGACCGACCGGGTTGGGAGGCAATCAAGACCTGTAGTTCATACGGCGAGGCTCCGATTTTCTCTCGAAAGAGGCATCAACTGTCCTCGTTAGACTGATAGGGTTTAGAGGCGATCAAGATCTGTAGCTCATACGACGAAGCTCCAGTTTTCCCTCAAAAGAGGTGTCAATTGTCCTCGTCGAATCGACCAGATTTGGAGGTGATCAAGGCCCGTAGCTCATCTGGCGGCTCATTTTCCCTCGAAGAGATATCTCGTCGGTGGCCGGATTGAAGGCGATCAAGGCCCGTAGTTCATGAGAGTCGGTTTTCCTCGAAGAGGCGTCGCTCGTCGGACCGACCAGTTTGGAGGTGTTCAAGTCCATGGTTCATATCGAGGGCTCGGTTTTCCCTCAGCAGTCCGTCGTCCGGGCCGGGTTTTGGGCGATCAAGACCCGTAGTTCATACGACGAGGCTTCGATTTTTCCTCAAGAGATGCGTCAACTGTCCTCGTCAGACCGACCAATTTTAAAGGCGATTAAGACCCGTAGCTCATAGAAAATTTATTTTCTTGAAACTCCAATAGTTGACTACTGTCAAGGTGGTGGGGAAGCATTGATTAGAAATCATTCCTCAAAAAACTCATAATTTCTAGTAGATAATTTCAGAGTGTCATTCTTAATGATATTACTTGATGTTGTTGACTTGTATAGAAGGGGTATAATCGAATCTGCTGATGCTTTTTGACCCATCCAAGGTTATTTGTCAAAGTTTTACTTGAAGAAATTAACCTGTATGGAAGAGGTTGAATCGAATCCGTTGAGGATTTTTGATAAATCCGAGGTTATTTATCAAAGTGTTATTTGATGACATTAACCTATATGGAAGAGGTTGAATCAAATCCATTGAGAATTTTTGACTCATCCGAGGTTGTTTGTCAAAGTGTTACTTGATGATGTTAACCTGTCTAGAAGAGGTTGAATCAAATCTGCCTAGGATTTTTGACCCATCCGAGGTTGTTTGGCAAAGTATTACTTGATGATGTTAACTTATATGGAAGAGGTCGAATCAAATCAGTAGAGGATTTTTGGCCCATCTGACATTATTTGTCAAAGTGTTACTTGATGACGTTAACCTGTATGGAAGAGGTCGAATTGAATTCTCTAAGAATTTGTGACCCATCCAAGGTTGTTTGTCAAAGTATTACTTGATGTGATAACATATCTGGAAAAGGTTGAACCATTTCGAGATTTTGACTCATCCGTTATTTGTCAAAACTTGATGCGTTAACAGTATAGAAGAGTCAATCGAATCCAGGATTTTGACTCATCTGAGGTTGTTTGTCAAAGTCTTCTTCATGATGTTAACCTGTGTGGAGTAGGTGTGAAGTTTTCACCTATTCGAGGTTGTTTGTCATAGTCTTCACTCGATGAAGTTAACCTGTGTAGAGTAGGTCTGAAGTTTTGACCTATCTGAGGTTATTTGTCGAAGTCTTATTTCGATGGCGTTAACTGTAGAGTAAGTTTTGACCTATCGGGATTTTGTAGTCTTAGCCGATGGCGTTAACTTGTAGTGAAGTTTTACCTATCCGGGTTGTTTAGTCTTTGCTATGACATTAATCTGTGGAGTAGGTCGAAGTTTTGACCTATCTGAGGTTGTTTGTTAGAGTCTTTGCTCGATGACGTTAACCGTGGAGTAGGTGTGAAGTTTTGACCAATCGGGTTGTTTGTCGAGTCTTATCGATGGCGTTAACACGTGTAGAGTAGGTCCGTTTTGACCTATCCTGATTGTTTGTCGAGTCTTCGATGACCTTAACACGGGAGTAGTGCAGTTTTGACCTATCTGAGATTGTTTGTCAGAGTCTTCGCTCGATAATGTTAGCCTGTGTGGAGTAGGTCTGAAGTTTTAACCTATCCAAGGTTGTTTGTCAGAGTCTTCGTTCAATGACGTTAACATGTGTGGAGTAGGTTTGAAGTTTTGATATATCCAAGGTTGTTTGTCAGAGTCTTCACTCGATGCGGTTAACCTGTGTGGAAGGGGTCAATTCAAAATATTTGTTTGAGCTTGTAGCCAAAGTTCCTCCTTGACCTTTGCCTTTTTCATGAGTATTACTAACTTGCTCACGATAATCAATTAGATATTCAGAATATTGATTTGAATAATCTTTTGATATTAAGAGTTGTCCCCCAGTCTCCAGGAAAAGCTGGAGGATCGAAGTTTGATGAATCTTCATTCTTCTTATGTGTTCCTCGAGAGTAAGATTTTCTTCACCATATAGGTAGTGCTATTCTGAATATATAGTCAGATTGTCAACCATTGTGGAGATGTAAAGAGAATGTTTCTAACGTCAAAGCTGCGTGAGAAAATCAGTTGCGGTAGAATAAAAGTTTATGCTTTAGCTTTGTTGCGGAATCCACAAATGTTTGAAGAATGAACAAGAAAACTCGATTTTACGTTGAAAACCCCGAATAGGGGAAAAATCACGGGGCCCCATTAAAAGTCTTTCACATTTGAGTATAAAATTTTCCGTCACGGGATTACGAGATATGAAAGCCCGATAATGAATCTCAAAATCGAATAACAGTATCGCAGTGGTTAACTCGATTATTGTGGTATTGGCGATGGTGAACAATGACGATTAGCGGCCGATGGTGATGATTTAGAGATGGCAGCGGTAGTCAGCGGTAGTGGCGCAGCGGCGATGATGATGATTGATGGTGGTTGCGCGATAATATGGTTGATAGCGGCAACCGGTGATGTTTAAGCAACCGGCTGGTAATGCGCTAATCAGCGTGATAACGAGACGATGATAATGGTTGATAATGCGATATCGATAGTAAGCCGGCAATGGCCGGCAATGATGCGGTGACCGCGGCGGTGGTCGATGTGATGCAACGTGATGGCTGCAGTGGTTTGGCAGCGAGACCGGCGGTGGTGGTCGATGCGGCAACCAGTGGTTAATGCGCCGGCGGAGGTCAGCTTCGTGCACGATCATGCTGGAGAATCTTCAAGCTCTCTCTTTTTCTTGCTCCTCGTGAAGAATGAGGAGTTATTTATAGATTAAATGAGTGACGTTTATGTAAATACATGCAAAATCCAAACTACTCCATCGGACGGCTCGAAATGCTCGAAATGATTCATTCGATCATCTCATGTATTTTAAGGATTTGAATGCTCAAATGAAGTCAGAATTATGAGATCTTAGGTTTGTTAGATCCGGCTCGTCAAGACATTGATTTATATAAACACTCCATATTTTGGCCGATATATCGTAAATTTTTCAATTATATTTTAAGCACGATGTGGGTTAATTTTGACTCGTATTGCTTTTCGACATCAAGATTATGTTTGATTAGTTAAATTTGTCACTGATTTCAAGTTAAATCAACAATGATTTTTAAATTACGCTTTATATCATCATGCTGAGATTCCTAGAAAGAAGAGAGTCATATATTGGATAATTTAAGTATTAAGAGTAACTACTCTATTAGGAATTATTATTATTATTTTTTTTGGGATATTTGAGCAAATTTAATCATAAATTTATACACTTAATATATATGCAAAGACTTGAACTCAAGACCTCTTGGTTGAAAGTCAAAATTATCAATCACTAGACTAAAGAGACTCTTAGGAATGGTTAATTATACTCAACTTAGATCGTTTGAATTGACATCGATTACAGTAGGTTTTGTTTTTATTTGGGACAAGAAAAGTTAGTTATTCACACCCTCATATGGGTACATCGGGATTTTTTCAGAAAATTGTTCCTCGAATTATTATTTTGAAAAAAAAAATAGAAATGATTAATATATAATTAAAAATATAAAAATTGAACTAAATTTAGAATTTTTTAAAATGAACATAATTATAAAATAGAAAATGATTAATAGACAATTAAAATAAAAAAATCAAATAAATTTATAATTTTTAAAATAAACATAATTATAAAATAAAAGGAAACTACAATATAGATGTGATCATCTTCATTAATCTTTGAAAACCATTAATTAAATTTACAAATATATCATATAATTTTTTATATATTTATATCTATAATATCTAATTTTAAATATTCATTTAAATAATACCTAACTTTTTATCATAGCATTAAAAATATCAATAATATTATCATTTTTATTAAAGAAAAAAAAACTGTTTACATACATTTTATTGTGAATATAATACTTGAATATTATATAAATAAATATTAAAATTTAATTTTAATGATTTACATATGAATTCCCCATATTAGCCATGAACATGTGACTTATTGCTATAAAATATATTTTTCTTACAATATAAAAATTCCAGCCGCATATTTAATAAAAATATTTCTCATCATTTTATCAAAATTTAAACAGAAGTTTCTGAAAAAAAAAAACAACGATTTGAGATTGAGGCAGCTATGCACCCTTTGACGCATCGCTTGTAAAGCTAACGAAGTTTCTATTATTGGTGACTGTGAATTAATCAAAGTTTTTTTTTTTTAGATATTTTTATGAGAAGGGAAGGCTTAGCTATGATAGTGAAAGGGTTTACTATTTCATCAAAGTTAATCAAATTTGTTTTTTTTTTTTTAACTTAATAAGTCGGCAACTCGAAATGAAATTTTACATAATTTAAGCGATTAAAATTGTATTTTTGTTCAAAAATCCTTTAAAAATATAAAGAGAAGAAATTTAGCAAAGAATTTTTTTTTAAAGATCAACAGCAAATCGAAAAATATATAGCTCGAATATATAATAATAGAAAATGGCTCGCATCCCTAGGAAAAAGATTCTATCCAAAGAAAAAAAAAATATATGGCTTACAATATTTTTATTTATATTTACTTAAAAATATTAAAATAGATGAAAACAAATAATGTGAATATATTTGTATATGTATATTAATAAATTTTATATTATATTCATTTGAAAGCAAATTTAAATTTAGGCAGGGAACATAATGTGAATATATTTGTATATGTATTAAATTACATATAAAAAGATATATTTTTTAAAAATTACTATTAGTTGTAATTTTAATATTAAAATTTTAAAAATCTTGATAGTTCCCTTCATTTGATATCTTCAATCAATATGATTATTATCGGAATCAATTATTTACACATAACTCATACTTATTTAAATATTTATTATATTCCTACTCAGTACACAGAGCGAAAATTGTTCAACAAATATGACCATTTTTATAAACAAATATCTTAGAATAATTCAATAATTTCACAATAGATCTATTTAGGCAGCTATAATTTTTGAAAAATTCGCTATAAAATTATTATAGAGAAAATAACTTTTTAAAAAATTATTATATATTATAAATATTTTTCTTTTAAAAAAATTCAAATAATTTTATTATAATTATTATATTCTTACAGTTCTAATTCTCAAAATTAACTTTTCAACACAATAAATGAAGAGGATATTAAGGCTCCATTTGGGAGCTTTTAGTCGTTTTCTTTTGAGCAAAATTTATAATTTGATCTTACGTTTGAATAGTGTCTTTGAAACTAAATTTTAACTAAATAATTTGCTAATTTAGCTTTTTTAAAAGCAAAGATAAATAACTTTTGTCTTTAAAAACTTTCAAGAATCAGAAACTAGCAAACAATAAGTATAATATGGTATAGAATTGATTGTCTTGTTATATATTATTGTATTATGTGTATATAAAACATATATTATGTATTAAACTATAATAATATCTTAAATATGAATTATTTCTATGAGTAATAATTTCTACATTAAATATATAATGATATATGTATATAATAATATATTTAATAATTAATATATGGTTTTTATATGTATAATGATTTAAGATTCTTGCTTGAAAAAAATTTTCAAAAAATATGTGGATTTCGAAAACAATTCAAAGTTAACTCTTAACAAATTTTTTTTTTTTTAATTTAAATATTAGGCGGATTTCTCGAGTTTCATTCAATATCATTAAAGCAATAAATTTACTCGAAATGAAAAAGTATAGACAAACTAACCAAATTAAAGCCTTTAGCTTTAAAGAAAGCATCTAGTTTATAAAGTTTTGTACTTATATGACTGAAGTTTGAAAAAAAAAAAAAAGTTGATCAAAATACTATTGAAAATATAAAGACTCATCAAAGATATAAAAAATATAAATAATAATTCATTTTTAATCATCTTAAATATATATATATATTAAAAATTTTATATATATATATATATATATACTTATTTATTTATTTATTAAAAAGTATTTATTTCTTTATTTATTTATTTAATTATTAATGCATATAAAAAATATGCAAATAAAAATTTAAATAAAGTTGCTTATTTAAATTATCATATATGGAATGCGTTTGGCCTAGTATTTCACGAGCTTTTTGGTAGTAAAATTATGGGGTTGATTAATGGGATTCAGCAACAAGGTTGCATGAGACGATCTGTACGTTGATATGAACAAGACACATAATTTGTTCAAGAAAACAAAAAAGCGTGGAACATAGTATATAAATAAATATAAATAAATATATATATATATATATATATATATATATATATATATATATATAAAAATGTATTCATTCACTGTTATAAAATTTTAGTTGTATAAATCATGGATGTGTCCTAACTCTTTTGATATCTTTTCTTGTACAGGTTTAAATACAAATGGTTAGAGGATGAGGTGGTTCTTCTAATAGATCTAAAGAGAGTGAGGCTCAATATCATCTATATGTGAAAGAGATTATTCATAAAAGGGTATTAATTTTTTTTTTAATTTATAATTATAATTTCTCTACAAAAAAGTGTAATTACAAATGCTTATTAATTTTAATATATATTATGATAAAGGTGAAGGTAGTTCTTCCATCTTCTAAATATTTTGATTATAAATGTTTAGAATTTTATTCTCTATTATAGCCTCAATGACCATAAAGTGATTAGAGCTCTAGCATGGTTGCATATAATAAAATATTTTAAAAAATTCAAAGAAATATTACAACTAAAAAAGGTGTCAAATGCTCTTTGAAGCTCTACAAATTATGCACTTAACTTATTTTTTCGAAGGGTTTTAAAATCAATTTATTGGCCAAATACAAATCAGATTTTGTTTGAATATCTCCTCAAGATCTCACTAAAATGTTTTTAATAATCCATAGGAGGATGTAAGTGATGGAAAATATTGTTTGGGGATTATAAACAAAATCATGAAATGTGACATAAAACCACCGAATCAATATATTGCTATTGTATTATGTGGCGTCTTTAATTAAGGTATGTAAAATCAATGTATTGCTCATTCTAATAGCAAATAACAATTAAGAGCAAACTTTTGACAACCATCAATAGGAGAAACATATGAAAAGAAAATTTTGGTGATCGTTGAGATGAACTATGAAGAAAATAACACAATATGATCCAAAGATGAAGGTATGCTCATACAAAATTCGAAGTTAATTTAGAATCACAGAGGTATGATTAAAGGAAATTCATGTCTTCATACTAAAACATCTAAAGTGGACGTAAGAAATGTAAAAAATATAGAATTTCTTTTCATTAATGCATAATATAACTAACAATGTATGATGTATTAAAAAAACATTATAATAAAACAAAAAAATGAAGACATCGAAGAAACTAGTTCTGGTCATCTACCATCCAAAAAGTTAATAAATGCTCTAATAAATTGCGAACACTATTCATAATATGCCTCTTTTGGCCTCTGCCACAACATTTGGATAATGATTCCTTGAAATAGATTATAAAATGTAGGGCATCGTCAACAACAGATTTGGTTTCTCATATATGGAGATGAAGAGGGATCCAAAGAAAAGTTGACATACAAAATCGTGATTCAATAAAGCTATTAGGCATCTCATAAGCTAATGAAGAGAATTGAATAGATATCTTATAATTAGCAATAGCATTTTAATCTTATTTGTTATCTATATATATATTTCTTATTTGTTATATTGAGATAGAATTGGGATCCTAAAAGTGGAGTCAAAGTTGTAGATTTTTATGAGGGCATATTATTGTTTCTTATGTAGATTAGATATAGTTGCACTTTTTCTACATTTACTGCAAATATTTACAATCCCTTGATGATAAATTTTTTGGAGATTTACATACATACCCCATAATAATTAGACTAAATTTTAAGATTAAGCATAATTAAGTCTTAATTTCTCCACCACTACGGATGTTAACTCCAACAAACCATTGCAAGTTGCAACCCTAATCATTTTATGTCTTAATTTTACTTGCATTAATCATGAGGATGACAATAATACTGAGATTATGAATTTTAATAAAATGTTTAAACATTTTCATTAGGATTTAGCAACACCCTATAATTATAAATCATTGTAAGATCATAAATTAATTTGATACTCAAAAAAATGTCGGTTTAACCATTCTCTGTTGGTGTGGAACATTTGTCCAAAAAAGAAGTACAATGGTTGCATTTCTTGGGCTTTTGATCAATAGATTAGAAAAGCCTAGCAAGCTGTGAGGAAGAGAGATATGTGATGCTCTAACATTTACCCTCTAAATCACAACGCAAAGCAAGAACAAGATTATCAAGCAACTTTGGGAAATACAAGATTCTTGTATTGACGCAAGCTAAGAAGCGACACATGGCTCATGTGAAGAGAATTGTGAAGGGGTCGAGATTTGTGGCTATGCAATGTGGTTTAGATTTTGAGAGTTTGATTTAAACGCATCAATAATAAGTACACTTAGCAAATAAATTAAAACACAAACAATTGAAGCACCCAAAGCATAAAACAAATCATAATTGAAACCTAAACACAGCTTGCATGTTAATGATGAAAAGATATAGAAGTTGAAGGCTTTAAGAACACACCATCCAATAAACGAAGAGCTACCATTCTAATGTCACCTATATCTTTGCAACATTTGAGCAAACCCATCGAAGCATCCTCGAGGACCTTAATCCAATCGAAATACAACTGATAAAAAATAAATAAATAAATAAATTAGAATATTCATATTCAATCAATTAAGAGATCTAAAATGATTAAAAAACTTTCAAATCACTACTCATAAGAGCGAAAATGGACTGATCAAAGCGAAGATGCGTGATCATCAACATAGATCTCAAATCTCAAAGCTTGCCAAAACCAAGAAAGTTGTCCTCATCACATAAAGGCACATCACGTAAACTAAAATCTTGCTCAAGCACATAACAACAATTGAAAGACACAATCAATAGGAATATTGATAAATGTCTCATAATAATTTGGTGATATACTAACAAAAGTTCAACATGATAATCGGTCTTTTCGTTTCTATTAAGCGAAGTTAAAACAAACTAGATAAGTTTGCAAAAGCGACGGATCAAAAAAAGCTTTCCTTGGAAAAATATAACCATCAGCTACATACAGAGCACACGACAACAACAATAACAACAACAACAAGCCTTTAGCACACTATGTAGGGTCAACTACAAGAATCCTTCTTCTCTATTGTGTCCTATTATGTGTCAAATTCTCATTTAATTCTAGTAAAATAAGATCATTTTTTATACATCTTAATAAAATCTTTTTAGGTCTACCTCTACTTTTAACATAAGGCAAATCTACTACATCTACTCTCTAAGTCATCGGAGCTTTATGTGTTAATGTCGACTCTCTAATCTTATTTGCCACTAGAGCTACTCCAACTTTTTCTCGAATATACTCATTTCGCATTTTATCTCTAAGGGGATGTTTGGTAACAAATTGGATTTATTTCAAGCAGGATTTAGTAAATCCAGTACATCTGGATTTAATAAATCCTGAATTATCGAAAAGTGTTTGGTAACCGATTAGTTAAATCCTATTAAATATAGAGAGATATTTGATAAGTTATTTGAAGATTTAAGTCATTGGGATTTAAAAAAAATTGAATTAATAAATCATTATTAGTATTCAATTAAAATTAACTTGAATATATATTAATTAATCAATTAATAATATTAATATTAATTTAAAGTAATATATATTAATATTAACTATTAATTAATTAAAATTAATAACTATTAAATTCTATTAATAGATTAATATCTTAAGAATTAGACTACATTAAGGCATGTGAAGAGATAAAATCATACTAACTCTTTCAAATTTTAAATTAATTAACTATCAAACTTATAACAATTATAATTATATTTATTAAATTATAATTTAATTTTAATAACTTATAAATTAATCTTCCATAATATTTTATTAAATCAGTGTAAATTAAGTTAAATTAAATTTAAAACTATCAACTATTACATTAGCTAAAATTACTTAAATTTAATTATCTATCAAATGATAATTACAATTAATAAATTCTAATTAACTTATAATTACATATTAATAAATAGTTAATAATATTAAATTAAAATTAATTTTATCATAATATTTAATTAAGAAAAAATTAGTAATTAAATGAATTATTTAAAATTAAGATTTTTTAAAAGGATTAAAAAAAATGATGGCTAAAATTTCTTCCAGTCATGTCTCTCGCAATTTCAATAAATCGTAAATCCACCCTTCAAACAGATTTACTCGATAATTTAAGAGGATTTATTGGTTATCGTTCACAGGATTTACTAAATCGGGATTTAGTAAATCTATTTTATTTGGCGACTTCTGGATTTACATGTAAATCCTAAATAAATCGTTGTCAAACACCCCAGAGTACAACCACATCCACTGAGCATCTTCATCTACACTAAACTTAGTCTTATACTTCTCTATTATTACCCAACATTCACTATAAATCATTGGTCTTACCCATCTTATAAAATTTTCCTTAAATCTAAATGATATTTTTTATTACACAACAAACTAGATGCATTCCTCCACTTCAACCATCCAACTTAAACTCTACTAATAACATCTCCATTTTTATCATTTTGAACAATAGAGCCTAGATATTCGAATCAAACACTCTTTTTAATGACTTAGTTACCTAATATCACAACACCACCACTAGAACTTCTACAACTAAAATTACACTCCATATATTCAATTTTAGAACTACTCAAACAAAAACCTTTAGACCCAAAGGTTGACCTCCATAATTCAAGTTTCTTTTGGACTTCATCTCTAGTCTTATCACGAAGAATGTCATCAAAACATACACCAAGTACATCTTCCTGTAAATATCTACTAAGAATATCCATAACTAAAGCAAAAAGATCTTAAAACCAATCCTTGATGTAATCCAATTGAAATAAGAAAATATTTTGTCAATCATCCTTGTGTTTGAACACAAGTAACAGCTCTAGTATACATATCCTTAATGACTTGAATATAACTAATATTAATTCCTTTCTTCTCTAGTTTTTCAAAGAACATCTCTTATCTCTTGTTGAAACTTTATCATAAGCTTTCTCTAAATCAACATATATCATATGTAGATCCTCCATAATTTGTCTATACTTCTCCATCAAACCTCTCAACAAATGTATAGCATCCATAGTAGATCTACTTGGAATGAAACCAAATTGATTTTGAGAAACTTTTATAACACATTAACTTAATTCCTCTATAATTTGCACTGTTGTGCATCACCTTTATTCTTAAATATAAAAACCAGTAAACTCTTTCTCCACTCATCTGGCATATGAGTGCAAATAAAAGTTGGTTTGAAACCTGCAATCAAAGGGATGGCGACATGGTTTTGTTAGGAAACAATAAAGCATACAAGGTATATGAAAATAAAATAGTGATAATACAAATGCATTCTCAAAAGAAAAATGAAACTCAGACTCTTGTAGAAGGCCAAAGAATCCAGTGATGCGTAGATCTTCAAAAGGAATGCCCGGGATTGATGAAGCCTGATTTATGACAATTAATAGCACGAGGATTTACTCAAAAATAAGTCATTTCACAAAAAAAATAAAAATAAAAATTTCTCCAGTTGTAAAGCACCGTTTTTTAAGAATCTTACTTGCTTAGGTGCTGAATATGACATGGAACTTGAACAAATCGATGTCAAATCTGTTTTTCTACATGGGGAATTGGAAGAAACAACCTATATGCAACAACTTGTGGTGGAACTGAAAATCAGACAAGTTGGTTAAAAAGTCTTTGTCTGCTGTAAAACAATCTCCAAATATGTGGCATAAGCAATTTGATAATAACGTGTTGAAAATAGGCCTCTGTAGAAGCAATTATGTGCTTGTCTAAACAACCATAACATAGCTAAACCAGCTCATCTTCGACTGGGTAGTGGATGATATGCTTATTGCAAGTGAGAGTTCTGTGGAAATTTTTGAAGTAAAGGAATTGGGGGGGGGGGAAGAATATAATAACAGATTTTGAATACACTCAACTAAATCTACTTTTACTTATTGGCTCAACAAAAATTAACCAAAAATCAAGAACCTGACTTAGCTTATCATGGCAAACCTAGGAAATCACATTGGTAAGCTGCAAAATGAATACTTAGATATCTATATGGAACTGCTAGAGCTGGATTGAAGTATGATAGTAAAACTGAAACTAATGCAATTGAAATATATGTCGACCCAAATTTTACAGGTAGCACTAACGTTAGAACTTAACTAGTTATGTTTTCAAAGTATTTGGAAATGTTGTAAGTTGGAAGGCAAATTTCAAATATATAGTTTTGTCAACCACTGCACCTGTGTATATTGTAGCTATGAAAGTTAAAAAAGCTCTTTTTCTCATAAGACTTGATATGACACTAAAAATTCTACTAATCAAAGCACGAATCTTGATGTCGAAAGCAATCTGATTATGAGTCAAGACTAACCCAGAGCAAGCGCTTAAAATATAATTGAAAATTCCCCGATATCAGTGGGCTCCTAAATATAGAGTGTTTATAGTCAAATCGAGCGTCTTGACGAGCTAGATCTAACAAGCCTAAGATATCGTAATTCTAACTTCATTTGGGCATTCAAATACTAAAAATATATCAGGTGATCGAAAGAATCATTTCGAGCCGTCCGATGGAGTGGTTTGGATTTTG